>OVBW01000718.1:7939-19404 GCA_900406355.1 Erysimum pusillum | reverse complement strand
GTCTTGCCATCTTCCATTGAAGTAGAGTGCATTTGCAAATATGACATCAGTCACTGCTGGAACATAAGCTGGTGAAAGAATATCAGTAATGAGACCATTTGTCTGCTTTTCAACCCATGTATTCACCTCTTCGCTCACTTCAGAAGCCTTTAAACAAACACAAAAAGCAATTAAAGAAGGATTTATATTTTTTCCGATGCAATTCTTTTACAAATAATCTAGAAATCACGTAACGAGATAAGAGGTTCAATTGGTGACTTATGTTGGTGACTGGTGACTTAAGCCAATAAAACATTTTTCTTTAGCATAGATGCAAAAAATAGATAGCAGAACAGAGAAATATTGGTGATATGAAGTGTTTTAGTCAGTTAGTTTTTAACTAATCTAGACGTTTTGGGAAGCAAACACACATACATTTGAAATGAAAGCACTACACCACCCTTACCACTACGGTAAAAGACTATCAATCAGAGCCAAGAATTTATGTTGGTGAAACAATTTTCAGTTGAGTAATATAACCTCTTATCGCATAAGTAAAACTATACGGCTTTAAATAGGTACATTTATCTAAAAGCCTTACCGGTAAATATCAAGTATCGGATCAATAACTAAAACAATATCTTTGAAAAAACTAAACTAAGTACCTTTGTGCGAAAATCTACTGAGTTGAAAGCAGCCTTATAGGAATTCGCCAAAAGTTCCTTGAACGAAGGCTGGATGGAGAGAGACTTGTCGAGCCAAACACCATTAGCCGCTGAGATCAAAGGCCCTCCCGTCGAACTACTATCGGCAAGAATAACAGATAAGATCTGCGATGCGACAGTATTAAGTTCGTCAGTGGAGGAAGCATCAAGAAGATCAAGAATCTGGTCCTTAATTGTGTCAGAAGAGTTAGCAGCAATGAAGCTAAGGACAACGTTGATTGACGCAGGCGAGAAGACGATATTAGAGTTTTTGCCGGCTGTGGCGATCACGTGCTTAGCGAGTGCAAAGACACCGTCGTTTTGATTCTCTATTGATTCCTTCAAGTTCATCCTTTTTTACCGTCGATGGAGAGATGTGGAGGCAGGAAGTTTTGAAGACAAAAAGATTAGGGTAAATCAGTAAAGATATGGATTGAAGATTCAGCAAATCCCTTATATTTAAAGAGATAAGGAAAGAAAAAAATGTAAATTAATTTTTGCTTATTTGTCAATAGGAGATGATTTGAGGAAGATAAAAATGTTTAGAATATGATCCATATAGGTGGACACTCATTAATTTGACTTAGATTTATGCTAAAAAAAGGGGGAGAAGATTGACTTTAGAGTTAATATTTTATATCAAAATTAAATGTGATTAAGAATAAGTTTGGTAATTCTCGTGGGCCTTTATTTTTAAACATGTGATAATATAAGCTCTCATACTTGTTATGTATATTTGTGTGGGCTAATAATAGTTTGGTTAACATCAAACTTCAAATTATTGGTACGTAGTTGAATAGCCTAAAACACTAAAATTATGTAACAAGCGGCCGTCCCTAAAATTAAGGGGCCCAAGCAAATTTAAAGGGTTTAAAATCAATTTTAAAAATTAAGGACTCTTTTAAAAAAATTATAAAATTAGGGGCCTATTTTATATACTAAAAATTCAAAAAACTTTGGGTACCCTAGGCGAATGTTTCATTTGGCTATGCCCAAGACCGGCCCTAAACAAGCTGAATGCCCGCACACCGGACAAAGTAAGTAACCTTGTGGGATGGGGTTGGATGGGTTACCTTGTTGTGCTTTACGGATTACACGGGTATGTCCATTGCAGGTTAACGGATTTACGGGTGACCTGCATAAACTACTTTTTTTTTTCACTTCCTTCTAAAATCAATTTTTTTTTTATCTTTTCTCTTGTTAAAACCAATAAAAAAATTATATTCCAAGTCACAATATTATAAATATTCATAAAAATAAATACAAGTGTACGAAAATAATGAAAAGCACCCTAACTTTTCTTGGTTTTTGATTTGCCTCTAAGTCTAACACATTTTCTTGTCGAAGCCAAATTTGGAATGTATATATAGCCCATCATGTCCATGTAAACCCCATTCATCTTGCCATTTCTACCCTCATGTGTGTAGCCCAAGTTAATGTAAAGCACATGCATGTAATTAGGTTTTTTTTTTCAAGTTTGGGAGAAACCTCACATTCTTCATGATTTATATTGTGCCTCCATGAGTGTCGAGCTATATGGGTCATATTCCAAGTGTTTCAACAAGATGGTCGTCTCCTAGTACGAGGCATCTTACTCTTATTTATCTATAGATAATCCATGAACCAATCTTCACGAGAAGTTATGTGATACGTTCAACCAGAATCAAATACCCATTGATCCTTAGGTAGTTATTTCTTTCATGCTTAAGGCATCAATATTACCAAATTTTCTGTAATTAATACGACTGCTACACCTTGACCATTCTTTTTCAAAGTTTCCATCTTTCTTATAAAACCAGCATGCCCTTGTTGTCTTTATTAGAAGACTAGTCGTTGACCCGCGCTACGCGCGGAGTTTTATTATGTATTTTATTTTTGTTTTGATTTTCCGTTTTATATTTTTTTTGTATCTTCATATGGAACTATTTTAAATTTTAACATATCAATATAACTTACTTTATATTTAGTTCATTTCATTTAATTATGTATTTTATTTTAATTTTAAATTTATGAAATATTGTTTATTCTTTATTTTGTTTATTATTTTAACATTTGTGATATATTGGAAAAAATTAGTAAATTCATATTGGAAACCTTTAAAATATATTTATTTTTATTGTTACTTTTTTCATACGTGTTTTTGAAATGACAAATTTACGTTTTGTCCCAATTTATTTCATTTATGTTCGAAAATTTTGTGAAACTAAAATTAGATAGATTTTATATTCTCACAATTTCTAGTTTTTGTTCTTTTCCCTTTAATTCTCATCATAGTTTAAATTTATTACTTTTAATCAATTATCCTTTTTAGTTTTATAATATAAAATACAAGAAAATACTTTTCATATTCCCTTTTTGTTTTCTCATGGTCATTTAACATTACATTGTGTTAGTCCAATCAAATTTTAATTCATATTATTTTTAATGGATATATATTCTTAATAAAACATTCACTTTAAAACTATAATTTATTATTTATAAATTAGTTAGTATAATCGAAAATTAGTAAGTTTATTATTATTTTTAAATCAAATTATCTTCTTTAGTTTTATAATATAAAATAGAAAATAAGACCTTTTTGAAAAAGTTGTTTACATATATCTAGATCTTAAAATTAAATGATAAAATAGTATATATAAATTTTTGAAATTAAATTATAAAATATAAGAAAAGACCTTTCATATTCTTTTTTGAAAAACTTGTTTACATATGTATAAATCTTGAAATTAAATGATAAAATAATATAAATAAATTCTTAAAATAAAATTCTAAAATGATGTGGACGATGATTAGGATGATGAGGTGGCTTAAGGAGAAGAGAGAAAAGTTAACTTTATATATATATATAAGATACATAAAGACCCAACATAAACCCAACCTTATGACCCAATACGAGTTTACAAATCTATTAGAAGATACATAAAGGCCCAGCACGAACCCAATCTTATGACCCAATACAAGTTTACAAAAACGGAAAAACCCTACTTACATGGATTTGTAAACTTGTATCGGGTCATAAAGTTGGGTTTGTGTTGGGCCTTTATGTATCTTCTAAGGCCATATTTATCGTCGTATATTTAGCAAACATCTTAATATTAAAAGGTGTCAAAAATAATGAGAAAAATTAATTCAGGGCGAGAAACGAGTCTTACCCAAGATGTTTTAAGACTCAAGTCTTAGCGACATGTGTCAATATGTGAGTGGATTTCAATTTTGGTAAAAAGAAATTGGTTACAGGAATTTGGTGGTTGCAAATCTGTAGCTAAATTGGGATTGCTTGATTACTCTGGGGCTCTTGAAGATATAAGCCGAGCTCTAGCATTAGCTCTTAACTATTCTGAGGTATACTCAAAGATGAGGTCCCTTTGGAGTTTTCTATGTTCATGTTTAAAAGCTTATATTGGTTTCTATTTTTATGGATTTCTATACCAGCCCTACATTTGCCAAGGTGATGTCTACGTAGCAAAAGGCAGTCAATTTTAGGAATTGATGTTGTTGTACTTCATTGTCTCTTTCTGTAGAGAGTTTAGGAATTGTAGTTGTTGGATTTGAAGCAGTAGTGATAGTTGCAGGTGGTGTGAGATCGTCATCAAAGATGAAGCTGGAGATCATGGGCTTTCTGTTGACATAGAGGAGATTATGTGAGAGAAAAAGAAAAACATGAAGAAGGAGATATTAGATTTGGATCAGTTTTACTTTGAAGATATTAGTTTAGGAATTAATGATTCTAATATTAATTCATATTGTCTCATGATAATGACTAACTACAAGATAAATACAAATTTGAGATTTATCAATATCTACACTATTACTTGCAAGGATGAATGCTTTTTCTTATAATCTCATAACCTGATACGAAATCTCTGTTCGAGATAAATTACAAAAATTGTTGGTTGTTTTATTTAAGAATCATATTAAGGATTCTACCACTAGAGTACATAATTTGTTTGTTTCTTAACAGAGTTTCTTTAGTACAGTTTAATAATAAAAAATGCTTAAGAACCAAAATCACGTATATAGCAATAAGGATGCTGTAATAGTCTTTGATTTGGACTTCGTTCTTGACCTATTCTTTGTATCATCATCATCTTCTATTTTCTCATATCTTCCTGTCATGTTTTTATATACCTTGAGCTTGGCTTTGCAAAATTTTGGCTCCAGGCCATGACTGTCCACTGCTTTGTTTCATTTTGTTATTTTAAAAGTATGATGCTTTGTCAATTGTTGGAATAAAAAAACAGACTGCACTTGATGTAGACAAAGTTTTTTGGGTGAATATATTTTAACATTCTTACAAAAAAAAAAAAAAAAAACAAGAACAGAACAAAGAAGCGATAGAAACAGCGAAAGAGGAAGAATGATCCTATATCTCAAACAAAGAAGCGATAGAAACAACAAAAGAGGAAGAATGATCCTATATCTCGGCCATAACGTAATCCAGCAATAAACAATCTCAAGCGTACATATTCATCGAGAGATCCACAATCCAAATTTTTACAATCACAAATTCACAATACTTCTTCAAGATCACAACATGAATACAACTTTAAACAAGAGGCCCTCTATGCTCTTTTTTATGCTCAATTATTAATATGTGATTGGGTCTTAAAATTTAAATCAAGACAGAGAGATATAAAACCCGGAATTTATTGGATAATGATGATATATATCTTAGAGATAAAATAGATATTGCTGATAAATCCTATATATATATTTATTTGTATGTACAAGTCGGTTTAGTTAAGATAATTTAAGTCTACTTCAATATTTATTTGTATGTACAAGTCGCTTCACTTCAGCTACTATGGGAATTGATGCAGTGGTTGAGTTCAGCTACCCTTGGTTGCCACCACGCTGTCATTTTTGTTCCAAATGGGGCCATCTAGAGGCAAAATGTACTGGAAAGGGAGGAGATAAGCAGATTCGAATATTGACAAAACAAACTCAATCTTCAGCCGCTGTTGAATCCATGGGAAGACGGTTTGGGTTTAAGTCTACTTCAAGAATTTCCAAATAAGAAGAAATTGCTAGACGTGGTGGGTAAAGGTGCTTTTGTTAACAGTTTTGGTTTTGTTAATAAGAAGTCTGATCCAGGACGTTTAGTGCTAACATGTACTAAAGCAGGCTGTAAATGGTNGGACGTTTAGTGCTAACATGTAATAAAGCAGGCTGTAAATGGCGTATAAGAGGTTCAAGGGTTGCAAAGACAGAGATTTTTGCGATTAAAAGGTACAACAAAATGCACACTTGCTCTCGGGCTAGTCAGAGTAGAAGCAACAACAACATAATAAGGCATGGCACACCAGAGTTAGTTGCAGGTCTGTTGCAAGAAATATTTCCAGGACAAATGGAAACTCCTTGTCCTAAAGTAATCATAGATCTTGTTCAGACAAAACTAGGTGTCAGTGTATCATACTCCACAGCTTTGAGAGGAAAAAATAAAGTTGTTGAGAATTTGCGTGGTAGCCCTGTAGAGAGCTACAAGATGTTATATTGCTATTTGCACATGCTAGAGAAGGCGAATCTTGGTACGGTGACACGTGTTAAATTGGATGAGAATGGAAAATTCAAGTACCTATTCATAGCTTTAGGAGCTACTGTAGAAGGGTTTCAAGAAATGAGGAAAGTGTTAATCATGGATGCAACTTTTTTAAAGAATGGATATGGTGGTGTACTTGTTTTTGCATCAGCTCAAGATCCTAATCGTCACATTTATCCCATAGCTTTTGGTGTTCTTGATGGTGAGAACGATGCAAGCTGGTTTTGGTTTCTTGAGATGTTGAAAATCGTTGTTAGAGACTCGTCTTCAATAGTATTTATGACTGACAGGAATCAAAGTATCATCAAAGCAGTAGGTATGGTGTATCATCGGGCTCATCATGGGTATTGTGTATGGCATTTGTCTCAAAATGTGAAAGGTCATGCTTCTAACGTGAATAGAGACGTAGTTGCTTACAGATTCATGCAATGCAGTAAGCATTACACAGAGGTTGATTTCAAAGCAGATTATGAGATTTTTGAGATAAGATATCCATCCGTGGCCGAGTATGTTAAACGCACATGTCCGAAAGAAAATAGGCAAGGTAGTGTTTTCCGGGAGAAAGATACAACTTAGACACTAGCAACTGTGTGGAATCTTTGAACAAAGTTTTTAAGGAGGAAAGGAATTACTCATTGATACCCTTGCTTGATGCGGTCATTAAAATAGCGTATTGGTTTAATGAGCATCGGCAAGAAGCAGCTGCTGGATCGATACATAATAAAATGGTTCCTCTTGTGGAGAACTGGTGCCATGATGCATGGGGTGTTGCAGAGAAATTGAATGTAACGGCGCTAAACACTTTCGATCTTGAGTACAATGTCATAGATAGTGATGGAATACATTTTTTGGTGAAGTTGCGCAAGAGAAGTTGCAGTTGCAGGGTGTTTAATATTGAAAAGTATTCTTGTTTACACGGACTAGCTACTTACATTCAATTCCATCTCCATGATGATAGATTCGAGTTGCATCAGTTGTGTTCACAATATTATTGGACCGAAACGTGGACAAAGGCGTATTTTCGTACAATATATCTAGTTCCGCATAAGGATCACTGGGATGTTCCAGAAAACATAAAGAGCAAGGAAATCATACCTCCAGATCCGAAAAAGAAGAAAGGAAGAAGAAGAGTTACAAGGTGGCTATCAGCAGGAGAAAAGGGTAAGCGTCAAGGACGCAAAATAAAAGGCAGCCGTGACAACGACTTCAATGGATATTATTTGGAGAGCGTTTTGCTGTTTGATTTGTATTATCACACCTTTGATGTTTTCGTTGTTTAAAACTTGTGTAAAACTTAGTAAAACTATTTTCTCGTTATGTAAAACTGTTATAAATTGGTTATGAGCATCATATGTAATACTGGTATAACCACAGGAAAACTGTTATGAATTGAATTTGTAATTATTAATTTTCAATTGTAAATAAGAATTATTAACAAAAAAACACTTTCAATTGTTAATAAGAATTTTTATTCTGAAATAGTAACTATTAAAATAAATTCAATTGTGATTGTTCTTCTCCAAAGTGTTTCCTTATACTTTCTATACAACTTTGTGAATATTATCCAAGGGATGAAGACAAAATTACGGATATGTATGTTTTCAGCATATGATTGCATAGGAAGACTAAAAACATATGTTAATATATCTTACTAAACTGTAAAACTAATAATAATTTTTTTTAAGTTCGTGTATAACTGGAAAAACTGGAAAATCTCACAAATACAACTATAAGCAATTTCGGTTATACTATATTACTGGGTAAAACTGCATTACAAAAGACGGCGCACACGTGGAACCCGTGCGTCGGTACTTGTGGGATAACGGCGCACACGTGTAAAATGAGTTTGCGCCCAAATGAGAAAACATGACGCCCAACATTTTTAAAATTTTAAATTTAAAAAATCGAATTCTACTTTATTTCTTTTTCCTTTTCTCTTATCCATTCATTCTCTTATCCATTTCTCCCCTTTTTCACTTTTTATCAACTTCTCTCTCCTCAGCGAGACACCTCTCTCTAAACGATTTCTTCCAATGCCGTTTTCCGATTGCGATTCCGATTCAGGCTGTGACCCGTACTATGTCGACATGGCGAGATTGAAGAAGCTTGACAATTGGCGACAGACCGTAGCCGACGGTGACTAGGGAGTGCCTCTGGAATGTCCATGTGGTGACCGGATCGTGGAGGAGATATCTCAAACCGAAACTGAAAAAAAGAGATACTTGACTTGCGTTAATTATGAGGTAATTCCGTTTCTATCTGATTAGGGTCTTAGTCAAATGCAAATTGAGGTGAAACCCAAATCGATTTAGGGTTTTCAGATTTATGAGACGTTGTCTCTTTATGAGAATTGGGCGTATGCTAATTAGGTTTGTTGTGTAGAACGATGGGTTACACATGCGCAAATACTGGGTAGATGTAATTGAAGAAGAGACTCGGAGCTTAAGAAAAACTGTGGATAAGCATATTGAGCGAATGAGGGACTTCGCTTCACATGATTGCCAAATCTCTCAAATGAAAGAACAGATCCAAGAGAAGGATAAAGAGATTGCCAAACTGAAGGAAGAAGTGAAGCAGATACAAGAGGAGGATAAAGAGAAGGATGAAGAGATTACCAAACTGAATGGGTATTTGGATGAATTTGACAATCGTCTCCGGGTTTTGGAACATTGTTGCTTTGATTGATTTATATTTTTGTAATGTATGAAGACTAATCCTTGTCGTTTCTTTTGTTAGACTACCTCTGTTTTTTGGTTCCTTAAGACTCGAAATTGTTAGACCACTACTTTAAGTCTACTAGTTTTCCCAATATTACCAAGTTTTACAGAGTTTGCATAGTTTCCCAGTATTACCTAGTTTACATAGTTTTTCCAGTATTACCTAGTTTACATAGTTTTTCCAGTATTACCTAGTTTACATAGTTTTTCCAGTATTACTTAGTTTACATAATTTTCCAGTATTACCTAGTTTACAAAGTTTTTCCAGTACTACCGAGTGTGCATAGTATTCCAGTGTTACCAAATTTACTACTTATCCAGTATTACCAAGTTTCCATAGTTGTACTGATTAAAATACCACAAGACAATTAGTTTCCATACGCAGTTTTACACCAGAAATAGAAACACATAGTTCTCAAATACAAACCTAATTAAAATCCAAAATATAGTTTTCCCTACTACAAATCCCATAAACATAAAATAGTTTAACATTATTCTTCATTTTTTTTCTTCTGCGACTTCCGAGACTTGGTAGTCTTTCCATCCTCATTCTTCCTCTTCTTCTTACTTCTGCCTTTTGCGTCATAAGAACTGCTCGCAATCTCTCTTGGTGGGTCATGCGACGAAAACACTTATTTGATTATCACTTAGTCTCTTGAACATCTATGCATATCAAAAACTATTACCTTTGACTTCTTTTTTCTGTTCTCCAACTGTTTTTACAAGTCATGGACCTGTGTTTGCAAGATATCCACCTGTGCTTGCATCTCCTCTTTCATGGTATCCATTTGTGTTTGCATTTCCTCTTTCTCCATCTGTTTTTTCACATCCTCCTTCAAGTCCTTCTTAAGATCAACCAACTCAATTGTGTTTACTCTCGGTTCTTCATCATCTTCCTCCAAATCCTCATGGTGTTGCTCTACCCAGGAAGCCACATCTTGCTCGTACAATTCTTCAAAAGATATACAGTCAATCCTCTTTCAAGACGTCTCATCCAACTAGCAACAACTACATCATAGTTATCATCTTCCTCGCCTTCCTCCATGAGTCCTTGGAGAAGATCTCTTTCTCCAAAGTAAGGTATAATGAGACTATTAATCTCCTGTTTAAATAATGAAATAAACAGACTCATATAACTGACATTAGTATAACTGAATGATAACTGACCGTAGTTGTATCAAGTGCTGCATATATTTTCTCCAGAGGCTATCCTGTCATACTGATTTGCTTAAACTGTCTTCTGCACATCCTAGGACAGTTTTCATCCGCATGAAGAGTTTCTTCAACGAACTCGTTCCCCAATTGTGGAATTGTCTCAAATGGCAATAACTATCACGAATAACAAAGTTAGATCACCTATAAATTGTATTTAATTTGCAATGACAAAAATACCTCAATTTTTTAAATCATTTACCTCCAGAGGAATACAAAAACCTGGCACGGGATGGTTTTTTCCCACCATGACCCCTCCAAAATGGCTCATTGTATGCGACACCGATCTCAACATATACTCAAATGAGTATCTCCCCCAAGGAAAGTTTTGACAAAAGCTCATATCATCCACCACTCTTAGACAAAATTTGTCCACTCCTGAAGCTTGTTTACCAGAGTTTTTGGTTTGCCCTACCATGACGGTACATAAAAAGTAAAGCACCGCCATCCTCAACCTGTCATCAGTCTTATCTGGTACCATTACATCCAGCTCTTTCCTCACGTCTTCAATCGTAATCTTTTTCTTCCCTTTAAAATACTTCATCTTAAACTTATCTAACCCCGCA
This sequence comes from Erysimum pusillum, assembly GCA_900406355.1. Taxonomy (NCBI): domain Eukaryota; kingdom Viridiplantae; phylum Streptophyta; class Magnoliopsida; order Brassicales; family Brassicaceae; genus Erysimum; species Erysimum pusillum. The sequence goes on along the minus strand of OVBW01000718.1, from coordinate 8,687 downwards.
TCCTTATTATTCATGGGATACAACCGACAATCTAACCCCGAAATCAATGCATGCTCCCATAGACTGTAGCGGATTGGTACACCATTTACCACGAACCATACTTCTTTTTTTTTATCTATACGTGCCGTTCGAAGAAGAAGCATCCACATTGCCATAACCTTGTGAGTTTGATCCCTTTTCATGTGGAATATGTGCTTGAACTGTGGATGCTTCTCAAACCAATCCAACTCCCTCTTAGTCAGCTTCTCCTCCAAGCCCTCCTTTAGGTAATTCACAGTTTCATAGATACGACACCTTGTCGATATCTTGATTTTCTTTTGGTACTCGCTTGGAGGGAAGTACATTAAAGGTCCCATAGCCGCTGGTTCCTCATCCGGATCCTACAATAATAAGCCATTTTTCATCAAAGATATCTCAAATTCTACCAAGTTTTACCAAGTTTTACCAGTTTTCCACACATCCTACTTGTCTTAGGTATTACCAGCTTTACACTTCTTCCGACTTCTACCAAAATTACAATTTAACTATAGCCGCCAAAGAAAGAGTTCAAAGTAAGTGCTTACATTTGGGACTTGCTGCTCTCTGTCCTCGCTCTCATCTTCTTCTTGTTCTCTTTGTTCTTCTTCTTCTTCTTGTTCTTCTTCTTCTTCTTCTTCTTCTTCTTCTTCTTCTTCTTTCCTCGCTCTCATCTTCTTCTTGTTCTCTTTGTTCTTCTCCTTCTTCTTCTTCTTCTTCTTCTTCTTCTTCT
>OVBW01000717.1:0-19409 GCA_900406355.1 Erysimum pusillum | reverse complement strand
AGGTTGATTAATAGAGATTAATCTGGAAATAACCTGTTAGAAATTCCTTCATTCACCACTTATGATTCAACTCTTCTCTATCTCCCTCTTGATCGAGTGCTTCACTCATCAAGTTTTCTTTTCACTTTCTTCTTGCGTGAATCGGTGTGAAGTCGTTGTCTCTTGTCTCCCTCTTCGTGATTTTCTCTTTATCACTCAAAGATACTGCACTTGTCTCTTCATCACTTTGATTCTTCTGCTCATCCATCCGTTTCTTTTTCTTTCTCACAATTGACTTACTCTTATCAATTGTTTCTCATATTTTACATAGGAACTCTGGGAATTCTCTTTCCCGAAAGTCTTCTCCAAGTCACCTTCAATTTATCCGTGACGTCTCTCACGTTTTTCTTGAAGTCTCTATGAGCTTTCCTCATGTCTCCTACGTGATATTTTATCACGTTTGCGTAGGTCATCCTTCAGACCTACTTCCACTCCCTTTCTCTCAGGTGAGTTTTCTTCTTATTCTCTTTTGGTGTCCTCCTGATCACCAAATTTGTGCGTGAACCTCTTCACGTCTTCTTCGGTTATCTTTACAACCGGATTCTACTCCATTTTTCTCTTAGGTAAGCAGCCTCATTGCTGTCTTCCTATTCTCTTTTGGTGTCCTCTTGATCACCAAATTTGTGCGTGAACCTCTTCACGTCGTCTTCGGTTAACTCTTCAACCGGTTTATGCTCCATTTTTCTCTGAGGTAAGCATCCTCTTTGTGCTCCATTTTTCTCCGAGGTAAGCATCCTCCTTTAGTACTTGGTGTCTTCTTCGGTTATCTTCATACATAACCGGTTCCCGTAGTATGCCGTACGTGAATCTTCTTCACGTCTTCTTCGGCTTCGTTAAACAAAATTTCTGAATTCTCCTTCCACAACTCCAACTCCACATTCGTTTTCTCCATTGCCTTTTGAGAAGATCTCCTATCTCCTTCATTGCTTTTGAAGCCTTCTTCTTGAAGGTACTGTTTGTGAATGTTTGTGAAGGTTGTGAAGATTGATGGTGCTCTCTCTTGTCACCACTTCTTCTATTTGAGTTTCTCTCATCTCCAGCCAATCATATGGCACTATAAACACCTCTTTGATGATCTTCTCTCCTTGGCTTGTCATCACTTGGATATTTCTTTTTCCTAACCATTAATGGCTGTCTCCCTTTTCCTCTTCTTCTCACAGCGGACGACTCTCTAATTTTGCTTGAACTTTTTGCAGGATTTGTTATGTTGTCCACTGGCCCTTGAATCAATAAAGCTCTGATACCATGTTGAATATTTGAGGAGAGAAAGAAGAGACAGAGTAAGAGACCATTGTCTCTTCTCTAAGAGAAGACAAGAACAAACTGAAACTTGTTGTTTATATTTACAGGACACGTTTTACACACAACGACATACACACACTTATATAGATGGTTACATAACTACTCTCGTAACCGTTGGTAACAGTTGTGTCTTATCCAACAAGTTACGTCTTTTACTCACACCCTTTCGTAGTAACACATGACATCCCTTGACTTAACATCAAACTATAACATATACGATATTCTAAGATTTAATCATGGACTCAATTCTAACAATATATGCATATCTATCTATCAGCTCTGTCACCAGTCAGTATTTCTACAGAGGAAGACTGTTTTGAATGGATTGTTGACGACAAACCTTGCGATGGGTTCTCAGCGAGTAAAACTTGGGAAGTCCTTCGAGAAAGAGATTCGGAAAAAACATGGGCAGAGTTAGTATAATTTAAAGATTGCACGCCTAAACACGCTTTTCACATGTGGATCTCAAACATGGATAGGCTTCCAACAAGATCAAAGCTGGCAGCGTGGGGAATTCAGGTACCAAGTTCTTGCTGCTTGTGCAATGGCGCCTTGGAGACAAGAGACCATCTTTTTCTGCATTGTGGCTTCTCAAAGGAAATCTGGGACAAAGTTATGCAGAGACTTGACATACAGCCTTTTATCTTTGATGATTGGGAATCAATGATGGCTTGGGGAAATATCACCTCTATCCGTCAGCCACAAACACTGAGATTGCTTCTAATTCACGCAGTGGTGTACAACATTTGGAGACAAAGAAACAATCTCATTCACAACCAGGTTACAATTCCTCCTCTCTTGATCTTTAAGGACATTGATAGACAGATTATCAATTCAATCACAGCAAGGAGGACAATGAAGAGGTTTCGAAAGCTTATGCAACTTTGGCTTCGCTAAGGGATCCAAAGCTTTTCTTTCTTATGAGAATGCAGGTTTTAAATGTTTCTTGTTTTTAATTTTTTTTGGCAAGAAACATGTAATAGGTCTTACTTTTCTGTAACACCAAACTTTTCATATTAATGATATTTACCATTTAGCAAAAAAAAATTTATATTTGCTTATTTTGAATATTTGAAGTATGTACTTTCAATTCATATGTTGATGATCTTCCTTTGTTGTGTCGTTTTGTATTCAGCTTCTTACAAATCTTAACAAGTTGGAATTGTGTGGGTCCTTGAGATTGAAGGAACTCCCAGATCTTTCAAACGCTACAAATCGCAAGAGACTAGATCTAACTGGTTGCTGGAGTTTGGTAGAGATTCCTTCTTCTATTGGAAATCTTCATAAACTAGAAGAGTTGGAGATGAATTTATTGGAGATGAATTTATGTTTACAGCTACAAGTTGTTCCGACTCACTTCAACTTGGCATCTCTTAAATCACTCAGGATGTTGGGATGCTGGCAACTGAGGAAATTTCCAGGTATTTCCACGAACATCACATCACTCGTAATCGGAGACACAATGCTAGAAGAATTGCCTGAATCAATTAGGCTTTGGTCTCGCCTTGAGACTCTCAGTATATATGGCAGTGTCATTACATATAATTTTTGGGCAATATCGCCAATGGAGAGAACGAGCAGAGATATAGAGAGGATTCCTGATTGCATCAAAGATCTCCCTGCGTTAAAATCGCTTTATATAGGTGGCTGTCCAAAACTTGTGTCACTGCCAGAGCTCCCTGGCTCGCTCAGAAGACTAACAGTAGAAACTTGTGAATCACTCAAGACCGTATCTTTTTCTATTGACTCTCCAATTGTGGGTTTTTATTTCCCCAACTGCTTCGAATTGGGAGAAGAAGCACAGAGAGTGATTACACAGCAAGCAGGTCAGATGAGAGCATACTTACCAGGAAGGAAAATACCTATGGAGTTCGCGCACTGCTCCATATTTAGGATTTGCGTCATGGTTTCCCCTAAACCAGAAATGAAAGAAGGATTTTGTTGGTTTATGGTGTCGCATACGCATAAACGGTATCCCCAATGACGATAACTTATTTAAGGCACAACTCCGTAAAATCCAAGCGGAACATCTATATATATTACACATTGAAATGGTCGAGGAAGACGGATGGCTTGAACAGGATAAAGAGGTATTGTTCAAATTCATGACCTCATCCCAGGAACTAGACATTATTGAATGTGGTATATATCCAGATATTGAAAGACGAGACCGGCATAAGCATAAGCAGCAATGGGAGCCTATGAACCCGGATCAGAGCAAGTGTCTGAATAATATCTCCGATGAGAGCGATGAGGTTGATGCACCCAGAGTAATTAAAGATCTTTGAAGGTAATACTAAGTTTGTTTCTTTAATTTGTATCATCATTTTGAGTGTTCTTTTGTAAAAACCGTTAACACTTGAGTATGTGATTCTGTTGCATTAAACTTTATGTTTTTGGTTAATTTTCAAAGTTATAAAAGGAATGAAAAGGTGAATGAAGGAGTACTGTTCATCATTATGAATAGATCACCAGGCAAGTTGATGATGTTGCCATTGTTTGCATAAATGCTCATGTTATAATTAGCTCTTGAGGTTTTTTAGTGATTGAAAATTTTACCCTCTGGCTGATCTGAATTTTGGAAATAACTTGCTTTCATGAAAAAGGAACGTAAGACTTGGAACCTGTTTCAGATCTTAATCAACTCTGTTCCTTGTGTATTTAAGTATCTTTAGGTGATCTCATTGTGTTTATCTATACTGTCAATGTCAAGTCTTAGACAGCTTGTGGTTCTTAATGTGATCATAAATTTACCTATATTAGTTCCCAAAATCTGTTGATTCAGTAGATTGGAGGACACTCGATGAGCCCAAGAGATGTCATTTTTCTTAGATGCTCATGAGAAAATTTGTGATGCCAGTCTTTTCTTGGGTTTTTCATATCAAGAAACTTGCCAGAAACCATTTACATGTAGCATATAACAATGAAACACCAGAAAACAAAATACATACAAAATGATCAAGAAGAACTCATCAACACAAGGAACACTTAGAGTACCCTATTTCTTTATAACCAACAAGAAAGAATTCATTCAGCTTTCCTAATCACATCTCCATCTATAACAGAGAGTGCGAGATTAACCGTCCTACAATGAGAAACAGACCAAATATTAAGATACTAAATCCAAAAGGCGCTTTTTTCAGTCTACCATCAGCTGATAACATGTTGACATGTCCATGCATGGTTGCTGCATATGTTTTAACGCTAAGCTCAATCTTACATGTTCTTTTGGATATCTATATTATATTCACGTCCAGGAAAATTGTGAAGCATGCAGTATTGCTATACATAAAGTCCACATGATCTGCAATCATTTACTCCAATCTAAATGTGTTTGCCAAAAAGAATTACGTACTAGATTCAGCAGAATCCCAAAAGAAAGACAGAAGGAATCTTCAATAGAGACATCTGACGAAAGCATATCAAGATTACACCTGTGGAAGTATATATGAAATTTCTTAGTAGATGCAGTGAAGAACTTAAGCAACAACAATTCTTTGACTCACCACTTAATAGGAAACAAGTTTTTAGTTGTAAGCCTTTGAGACTCTTAAGACTTTAAGGGAACATAACCCCTCTGTTTCAAAGTCTTTAAATGACTCTAATAAATAGAAGACCTTCTATGTATAAATTAAATGCTTACTAGTTATTTGACGAAATTCTAATTATGGCGTGAGAATTGATTTTTCCAATTTAGCACTTGCGAATTAGACATTTTTACGACATAATTTTCCTCAAAACTCACACTTTTCTAGTGTTAATATATGTTGAAGAATCTTAAAAACGCAGTATAATATTTAATCTTGCATGCATTAATCTCTCTTATCATTTTTTTCTCCAAAAAGGACCACGACTTAAGAAATCCTTATCCATATCATATGTATGGTCGGTCGTAGATTTTTGTAAATTACTGAAAGTCCTTATTTTTGAAGTTTCGTCTGTCAAGTCGTAACGCGTTTTGCCGACCTACGCGGAAACATCCTTTTTATTTGTTCTTTGTATTTTAGCTTCCCAAAATAACACATTTAAGTTCAAAGTATCTGATTTTACTTATCTTCCACATCTTGTTACCTAACTCCATTTCCATCTTTCTCAGCATGTCTCTGATCATGGCTTCTCCTTCTTCTTCAAAGCCTCGCAACTACAAATTCAAAGTCTTCTCGAGCTTCCACGGGCCCGACGTCCGTAAAACATTTCTCAGTCACTTGCGTGAACAGTTTCAAGGCAGCGGGATAACTATGTTTGATGATGAAAAGATTAAGAGAGGCGGAGACCTCTCTCCTTCACTCAAGAGAGCTATAAAAGAATCGAAGATCTCGATCGTGATTCTCTCCAAGAAATATGCATCGTCAAGCTGGTGTTTGGATGAATTGGTGGAGATAATGGATTGCAAAAAAGCTATGGGACAAATAGTGATGACCGTCTTCCATGGAGTAGAGCCATCCGATGTACGGAAACAGAGTGGCGAATTCGGGATCGCTTTTGATGAAACTTGTGCAAGTAAGACTGACGAGGAAAGGCAGAAATGGAGCAAAGCTTTGACTGATGTGAGCAACGTTGTTGGAGAAGACTTCAAAAAATGGTTTGTGTTCAATTAATCAAATATTAATTTTATTTCTTAGGTTCGATTAATTAAGTGGTAATCACATGATAAAAGAATGAATAGATAATGTTGCTTTGTGATGAATATGGTAAAAATAAGGAATTTCTAGATTAAGGGAATGTTTTTGTTGAATGGATTTTAGAAAATACATTATACATGTCATAAAATATTGGGAATAGTGGAATGTTGTCACTGTGACTATTTGATGGAAACGGTGCTGGTCTTTTCTTTTTATTTCGTTAGGGATAATGAAGCGAACATGATCAAGAAGATTGCAAGGGATGTTTCAGATAAACTTAACGCTACTCCGTCAAGGGATTTTGAAGACATGGTGGGACTTGAAGTTCACTTGAAGAATATCCAGTCTTTGTTACATTTAGATATTAAGGATGAAGCTATGATAGTTGGAATCTCTGGTCCTGCAGGCATTGGTAAGACTACCATTGCTAGAGCTTTGCTGAGCCGAATCTCTGATAGGTTTCAGCTTACATGTTTTATGGATCTTAGTGGAAGCGATCATAGTGGTCTTCACGATTATGGTCAGCAGTTGCGTTTACAAGAACAACTTCTTTCAAAGGTTTTGAATCAAGATGTTACGGGGAGATGCCATTTGGGAGTGTTAAAAGAAAGACTAAGCGACCTGAAAGTGCTAATCATTCTTGATGATGTGAATGATGTAAAGCAATTAAATGTTTTGGCTAAGGAAACTACTTGGTTTGGTCCTGGAAGTAGGATTGTAGTAACCACTGAAAACAAAGATCTTTTGCAGCAACGTGGCATCAACAATACGTACCATGTGGGATTCCCATCTAGAGAAGCTGCTCGTAAAATCTTATGTAAATATGCTTTTGAAAAAAGCTATCCACCTCATGATTTTGAGGAGCTTACAAAAAGCATAACACACCTATGTGGTAACCTTCCATTGGGTTTATGTGTGATGGGTTCATCTTTATTTGGGAAGAAGCAGGACGAGTGGGAATGTGTAATGCGGAGGCTTAAAACTAATCCTGGTCGAGAAATTGATGACGTATTAAGAGTCAGCTATGAAAGGTTACATGAAGATGATCAAATGTTATTTCTCCACGTCGCAGTTTTCTTCAACTACAAAAATTGTGATCTTGTGGAAGCCATGCTTGGTGATGATGGTAACTTGGATGTCAAAACCTGGTTGAAAATCCTAGTTAACAAATCTCTGATAGAGATAAATCCCACTGGGGAAATAGTGATGCACAAGTTACTACAACAAGTGGGTAGACAAGCCATTCGGAGACAAGAGCCTTGGAAACGGAAAATCTTAATAAATGCTCATGAGATTTGCGATATCCTTCGATCTGAGAAAGTAAGTTCTTTTTCTTTTGCTATTTTATTTATTTGCTCCTTACAATCTAAACAAGTCACTTGGTAAAGAGTAAAAAATCTGACCGTTGTAATAACAAGTAATTTTTGTTTGAAATTTGGTGTAGGGTACTAGTAATGTGTCTGGGATATCATTTGATACATCAGGAATCAGTGAAGTGACTATAAGTGATGGCGCTTTTAAAAGTCTGCATGATCTTCAATTTCTTCATGTTTACAAAAGTAGATATGATGGGAATAACATAGTGCACATACCTGAGAAAGTGGAGTTTCCACCTAATCTAAGGTTACTACATTGGGAGGCATACCCAAGCAAGTGTCTTCCTCCTACATTTAAGCCTGAATGTCTTGTGGAACTCAATTTACCATATAGTAAGGTCGAGAAGCTATGGGAAGGAACCCAGGTTGGTGTGGTACTTTAAATATACTTTCTCCTAATTAATCCCTTAAGTTGTATGATGTACTTATGTCTCTTAATGTGTGGTTTTATATTCAGTCGGTTAGAAATCTTAAGAAGATAAATTTGTTCGGGTCCAAGAATTTGAAGGAACTCCCGGATCTTTCAAATGCTACAAATCTGGAGGAATTGAATTTGATGCTTTGCGAGAGTTTGGTAGAGATTCCATCCTCCTTCGCGCATCTTCATAAACTAGAACAGTTGTCGGTGTATGAATGCATAAACCTAGAAGTAATTCCAGCTCACATGAACTTTGCCTTTATACCATCCAGATGCGGACCTCAAATTCACAAATTGCTTCAAATTGGGTGGAGAAACACGGACAGCATTTATCCGACGATCGTTAACTCGCGGGTCGGCTTTATTTCCAGGAAAACAAGTGCCTGCAGAGTTCGATCACCGAGCCAAAGGTAATTCCTTGACCATTATTCTCGATGATAGAAGTAATTGGGGGGATTTATCCCAGTTTACGGTCTGCGTCGTGATTTCTTTTTTTTTTTGAATGAATGTAAAATTAATTCATCAAAATCAAAAAACCAGTGTTACAACAAGTGTTTCTGTTTTGACATGTTTCAGATGTTCCTTACAGCTTAAATTATAGTGGAGAACCAAAAAATGAGAAGATCTTCATATTTCTTGTTCCCTGAGGACCGGAGAATGCTTAAACGATTTCGAACGGTCTGCGTCGTGATTTCCCCTAACCAAGAGATCAAAGAAATGAATGATTGTTATGATTCTTCCACGCTATTATGTCGCATCAACAGCAACTTATTATACCCTTATGAAGAGGAGTTCTACATAGGCCAGGATTACAAATGTCGAAAGGAACATCTATTTATATTTAACTATCGATTGGTACATATCGACCCCTCTGAAGCAGGCACAGAGATAAAGATCGAAATCAGCAGCAAATTCCAAGACTTCGACATTATTGAATGTGGTGTCAAGATATGGAACCCGCGAAGCATCAGACGGAGGTACCTAGTTTTTGAAGACGACAATGAGACTGAAGACGACGATGACCGTACAAATCGAGTAACACGTGAAGAATTCGATCAGATCGTGATGGACGAAATCGACGGAAGCAACAATGGAGGATCTGGCGATGAAGATGAAGGCGAAATCCACGTGTGTTCACATGAAGGAACGTCGGATGAAGAAGATTACGATGATGATACTGCTGGCGGGAGATTTGAATCTGAATCTGACGAAGAAGAAGACGATGACGAAGGCTACAAATCTGAACCTGGAGAAGCGTCCAATGACGACGATGACGAGGACTACGAATCTTGTGATGATTGCGTCAACAAATGCTCCAGAGTGAAGCTACTAAACATAATATCTAGTTTCATTGTTTTTTGCTTAGCATGTATTTTTGTTTCTATCAATTTGTTTAGTTCTAGTATGAGTACCTTACGTTCAATATAAAAAAGACAACATTGTCCGGCGTTTATTTTATTGTAATAATAGTAAAACTCATAAGCAGAGGCAAAACAATCAGTGATCATTTTAATATATCCACTGCTAATTTCAGTAGCTAAATAGTTACGAGTACAAGTGTCTTTTGAAGGATTCTTAATGTGTCTCTCAAGCAGCCAAACTCTTTGAGGCAATCTCAAACACATTCTCAGACAACCGATTTGCAGACATTAATCAAATGATGTTCTCAGGCAATAAAACGAATCACGGCTACTATTTCAATCTGAGAAAAGACTGAACAGAGGAGTTACCTTGGCTAGAGCTTGCCTGGTTTCATCATAACGCTTCCACCTTGAAAAGGCAGACACCATACGAGAAGCAACCTATAATCAGACCAAACAAAAACTGGGTCGTTAAGCTTCTTCTTGTTGTTGTCAAGATAATTACATAGGTATACTAACTGCAAAGACACAAGTTAAGTTGGGAGTTTAACCTGAGGGTTCAATTTGTCTAACTGGACAACAATATCACCCAAGAACTTGTAACCCGATCTCATACCATACCCTTGTGTGACGTCGCCATCCGTCTGCAATTTTGATATCAGACACCTGTAAAAGAGAGACCAAAACAAAAACATTTCTTCAGTGCCTGAGCAACAAAATGTCAAACAATATAAAACATAAGTTAGAAAAGCGAATCCAAAGTCCATATCTGGTTTCATTAATTTTATCTGCCTCAAATCGACCATGTTTCTCCAACTGTTCCTAGTTCTTTTGTTTTGGTACAAGGACTCCTATTGCTTGTAATTTTAGATAAACCATATTGGAAAGTAACAGACTTATGAACATTAGTTGTTCTTTGAGATCTCTGTATTACATTTATGTGTTGAGAAAATCTGAGGAGCAATGCAGCATTGTTATATCTAGAGTTCTAATCTGCAACTATTATTCCAATCTATATGTTTGCAAAGAGATTAAAAGAAAAGAGATATATTCATAGAGATAAGGAGAAAAACGTACCAGTTTTAGCAGCAGCCACAATGACAAGAAGAAACAATCTCCAATCAGAGACCAAAGTATCATTATGCACAAAAAAAATGATTAAAAAGCATATCCAACAAAGTTTTTGCCCAATTGGAATCCCATTTCAACAGTACTTTCATAAATAAACATGATAAAACGGAAATTAACAAGTGTAACACATTTGTGGGACATTAAAATTGAAATAGATCCAGCAAAACGAAAATTGGGATTAGAGCTCTGCTGCCAAAGATAGATATTTGAATGATCGTGCAATCTTTCATTGATCCTCCAATTAATGATCCTGCAGAGCAAACACAACAAACCAATCAGACGGTTAATCTGGAATCTGTAACTTAAATTTGACTTGGACATTCAACGGTCAAACTTAACACAACAAACCAAGCAGAAGCTGCAGCCAACGGTCTGTATATATATGCGTAGTAGACGTTCTTCCCCAAAACCCAAAAGGGAAGTAATATAAACTGGACAAAAATGGATTGAGGACATACCACACTGCTCTGCAGATTCTCCAACATTGTCACTGCCTTTTGTAGTTCCTCCTTACAACATAAACCGGCCAGCATACTGTAAAAAAGTAATGACATCGGGATCCACACCACTGGAAATCATCTCCTGGAAAATGTCCAGGGCGCCATTAAGATTACCAACTTGACAAAACCCATGAATCAAAGTGTTGTAAGTAATTGTATTAGCAACTATTTCTCTTCGATACATCTCGCAGAAAAGCTCCAATCCATCATCGACCCTTCTTGCCTTACAATAGCCGTTAATTAGTGTATTAAAAGTCACTACGTCCGGAGAGCAGCCCTTGCTAACCATCAAATCAAACATCTGTTTTGCATCATCTAGACGATCCTGCTTGCAAAATCCATCGATCACTGAATTATATGTGATTGTATCAGGAAATATACCCCTACGAAGGTCAAACGGGTTACAAAGAAAAGAAGTGCCACGTCATCAGAGCTAGGGCGACAGAAAAGGCGATTAGGTTTTCTCTTGTCGTCAGTTACACGAAAGGAGTTCTTGGCGGCCGCCGGTGTGGCTGCCATGTCGGAAGCATCCGAAGCTTCCCCTCCGATGGTCCCCCCCTCATCTCCTGAAGTCTCAGCCCCAAAGTCCTATGCTACTGCGGTTAATAGCCGCCCAACTCTTTCGAAATTTGATGTCAATGTCTCGGTAGTTGATGGTAAATCAACAGTCACGGTTCCTGATGAAGTCTTCGTCGACTCTCCTCCGCTTTGGGAAGATTTTCTTGTTGGCCGCTTCCCATCTTCAGCACCCCATGTCGCTAAGATCCATGTCATAGTGAATAAAATTTGGAACTTGGGGGATAAAAACATTAAGATCGATGTTTTTGCTGTAAATGATCTCACAATCAAGTTCAGAATCCGGCATGTAGCGGCTAGATTGCGTGTTTTGCGTCGCGGGATGTGGAATATCTGTAATCTCCCTATGATCGTTTCCAAATGGACTCCTTTTCCGGAGGAGGCCCAGCCAGAGCTTAAAACCATGCCTCTATGGGTTGTTGTCAAGAATGTTCCATATTCCATGTTTACTTGGAAGGGGCTCAGTCTCCTTACAAGCCCGGTGGGGCATCCAAAGCGGTTGCATCCTGAAACAGAGCTAGTTACGCATTTTGATGAAGCCAAAGTTTTTGTGGAGGTGGACTTATCAAAGGATCTGCCTAAAACGTACTATTTTCAGGTCCAGGGAGAGGAAGTCTGTGTTAATTATGAGTACCCATGGTTGCCTCCAAGGTGTAGTGCCTGTAATAAATGGGGTCATTCGGAATCTGGTTGCCTTGCCTCGCTAGGCAAAGCTAAATCTCCTTCAAGAAATTTGCAAAGTTGTGATGTTGTAGAGGTTGCTGTTTCATCTACTCCTTCGCGGCCTGTGTCTCCTCCAGCGGTATTGGTCCCAGCCCCTTTAGAGGTAAACGTGCCTGCAGCCATCGAACAAGAGAATGTCGAGAAAGAGGAGGGGGAGATCCCTAGTACGCCGGTGACTGCTTCTGCAGATCAAGACGGGGAATGGAAGAAGGTATCTTCTGGTGGAAAAAATTCAAAAACCTCAGGAAAAGCTCTAGTTTACGGGGAAGTTCGAATTGCTTCTCCAACTATGTATGATGTCCTTCGTGACAAGGATGAAGAGGGGGAAGCTTTATTCTCAACAGTAGTGTCATCTGATCCTCCTGCTGACCTAAGTAAGAACCTCATCTCAGATTTAAACAACACTCAACCCTCAAGACAAGGTAGACCTGGAGTTACCATTAGAGCTTCTCTCCCTCGTAATTCAAAGACAACTCATAAGTTTCTATCAGATTCTACTCAAAAAGCTACGGATGTGGATCCTAGCAATGTCGGCAAACGGAACCCCCAGAAAAAACCTTAATGTCGGGTTTCTTTTGGAATATTCGAGGTCTAAATAAATCAAAAAAGCAAAAGGTAATTCGTGAATGGATAAGAAAGCAATCGTTTCAGTTTGGCTGCATACTTGAGACTCGGGTGACTGAAAACAGAGCGTTGAGTATTGCAGCAAACACGTTTTCTGATTGGAGCTTAGTAACAAATTATGAATTTAGCAGATTGGGAAGAATATGGGTTGTGTGGAGTAAGTTGGTTCAGCTGAAAGTGGAGTTCAAAAGTGGGCAGATGATTACTTGTTCTATCCAAATCAATGGCCTTGCAGACGAATTTTGGTGTTCCTTTATTTACGCATCGAATTTTGCAGAAGAAAGGAAAGAGTTATGGCGTGACATCAAACAACAACATGATCTAGCTAATTTTCGAGGGAAGCCATGGATCCTTATGGGAGATTATAATGAGACCTTGCACTTAGCCGAGCACTCTCTGGTGGTTTCTACTCCAGCTTCGGGTATGAGAGACTTTCAAGATATGGTGAGCTACTGTTCTCTAATGGACATGCGTATGTATGGTCCTGCTTTTACGTGGTGTAATAAACGAGAGGAGGGTCTGATTTGCAAAAAGTTAGATCGAGTCCTCCAAAATCAACCGTGGCAGAACTTATTCCTCACTTCGTATTGTCTGATGGAGTCGGGTGGCTGCTCCGACCATCTCCGTGGCCGATTTTATTTGTCCTCACAAATTCAGAAACCTAAAGGGCCTTTCAAATTCACAAATGTGATCGCCTCTCAGCCTGAATTTATGCCAAAATTGGTCAGTTACTGGAGTCAAACACCGGCTCTGTACCACTCTACGATGGCCATGTTTCTTTTATCCAAGAAACTCAAGCTCTTAAAACCGACACTTCGAGAGTTAAGTCGTCAAAAGCTGTCTGATATCTCTCGTATAGCTTCAGATGCATATGAGGATTTATGTTTGAAGCAGATGGCGTCTCTTACAAATGCAAGTCCTCTTGATGTTGCAGAGGAGTCTATGGCTTTTGCACGATGGGAGAAAGTGGCGGACCTTGAAGAAAGGTTTTTACGCCAAATATCTAAACTTCATTGGTTACAAGTGGGAGATAGTAACACAAAGGCTTTTCATAATGGTGTTAAAGCGCGCCAAGCTATGAATTCTATCCATGAGGTCCTTTCTCCGGATGGAGTTCCCCTTACCACCATGTCGGATATCAAAGCTGAAGCTGTTCGCTTCTTCTCGTCTCTCTTAACTACATCACCAGACGACTTTACGGGCATCTCAGTGGAAGATTTGCAGGTCTTGTTGCCATTTAGATGTTCAACTCCGCAGCAAACTCTTCTTCAAGCAGAAGTTACAACTATGGAAGTTAAGAAAGCACTCTTTTCTATGCCTACTAATAAGTCACCGGGTCCGGATGGTTTCACTGTGGAGTTCTTTAAGGAAGCTTGGTCAGTTGTGGGGGCTGATTTTACCACTGCAGTTCAATCTTTCTTCAAGTTTGGTTTCTTACCAAAGGGAGTAAACTCAACAATCTTAGCTCTAATTCCGAAGAAAACAGATGCTCGTGAGATGAAAGACTATCGTCCTATATCTTGTTGCAACGTTCTCTACAAAACTATATCCAAGATTATAGCTAATCGTCTAAAGAGAATCTTGCCCCATTTCATCGCTCCGAACCAGTCCGCATTCATCAAGAATAGGCTATTAATGGAGAACTTATTACTTGCCACCGAGCTAGTTAAAGACTACCATAAATCAGACATTTCTCCTCGTTGTGCTATGAAGATTGACATCTCCAAAGCTTTCGACTCTGTTCAATGGCCGTTTCTCTATAATGTTTTAGTGGCACTGAACTTCCCGGAGACCTTTATCCACTGGATAAGGTTGTGTATTTCTTCTGCTTCCTTCTCTATTCAAGTAAATGGTGAGTTAGCTGGGTATTTTAATAGTGAAAGAGGGTTGCGACAAGGCTGTTCTATGTCGCCATATCTCTTTGTCATTTGTATGAATGTCTTGTCGGCAATGTTGGACAAGGCGGTGGTCGATCGAAAATTTCGCTTCCATCCGGGTTGTCGTAACTTGAGTTTAACTCATCTGTGTTTTGCGGATGATATCATGGTGTTTGCAGAGGGTAAGCAGCGATCCATTGAGGGAATTCTTGGTATTTTTAGACACTTTGCAGCCATCTCGGGACTTAACATAAGCCTTGAGAAATCAACTATGTTCTTAGCTGGTCAATCAACCACTGTTCGGGAATCAATCCTCACCCGTTTTCCCTTTGCCTCTGGTTCTCTTCCAGTTCGGTATTTGGGATTGCCGCTTTTAACAAAGCGAATGTCTATGACAGATTGTTTACCGATTATAGAGAAGATCAGAGATCGTATTGGCTCTTGGAAACACCGTTTTCTATCTTATGGGGGAAGACTTCAACTGTTAACATCAGTTATAGCAAGTTTAACAAATTTCTGGATCTCAGCCTTTCGACTCCCTAAAGCATGTATCACAGAGATAGAAAAGATTTGCTCGGCTTTCCTTTGGTCGGGGCCTGATTTGAACTCGAGGAAAGCAAAGATGGCTTGGGATAAGGTCTGCAAACCGAAAAAAGAAGGAGGATTGGGTCTGAAATCGATTGCAGAGGCGAATAAAGTTGCTTGTTTCAAACTTATTTGGAGAATCACTTCTCGTACACAGTCTCTTTGGGTGAATTGGGTTCAGAGGGAACTAATCCGCTCAGGGTCCTTTTGGTCTGTAACAGAGAATGCCTCAAGGGGTTCTTGGATGTGGAAAAAGCTTCTTAAGTATCGAGTACAAGCGAAGGAGTTCCATAAGATTCTCGTAAACAATGGTGAAACCACCTCTTTTTGGTACGATAATTGGAGTCCTCTTGGCCGACTGGTGGATGTTCTTGGTCCTCGAGGTATTATTGATCTGGGAGTTTCCGCGGAGGCAACGGTGGCGAACGCTCTTTCGGGTCGTCGTCGGAGACATCATCGTCAAGACATTTTAAATCGGATAGAAAGTGAACTAGATAAACTTCGATCCGGATCGCGAACAGAGGATGCCGCTGTTTGGCGTTCTTCGGATGGATCCTTCAAGCCGGATTTCTCCACCTCGGCGACTTGGGAACAGATCCGGCGTCCTGCCATGGTTGTAAATTGGTATGAAGGAATATGGTTCCCTGGAGCTTCCCCCAAATACTCTTTTCAATTATGGTTAGCGGCGCACAACCGGTTATCTACTTGTGACCGAATGGTCAGTTGGAACATAGGCATTAACCCGATCTGCGTGCTGTGTCAACAGTCAGTAGAAACCCGAGACCACCTGTTTTTTGAATGCCAATACTCATCTAGAGTTTGGGCTCGGCTAACTGGTAGTCTCCTCAATGCACGATACTCTACGTCTTTTACTACGGTTCTAACAATGGCCGCTGACAACAGCTCTCCAAGCTCTCTTCGGTTTCTCTTGAGATATGTTCTTCAGGCAACTCTTTACTCTCTCTGGCAAGAACGCAACAAACGAAGACACGGCGACGTTCCAATTTCTTCAGATCAGCTCTTTTTGGCTCTACACCGTTTGGTCCGAAATCGTATCACCTCATATACTCGGATGTTCCCGAAGAAGATCTCCGGTGCATACGGGTTATGGATAAGCTCTTGTCCTTAGCCAAATTCTTTCATGTATCTGAAAATTAAAAAACTCTCTGCTTCTCTGCTTAAAAGTTGCATTTATTGTACCAAGGTTTTTGTTTGAATATATTTTAACNAAAAAAAAAAAAAAAAAAAAAAATATACCCCTACGAAGCATCTCCTTGTAAAATTCTTGAGCCTTAAAGATCTTCCCTTCTTTGACAAATTCATCAATCAATGCATTGAAAGTTACAACATCAGGATTGATTTGCCTTTCAATCATATCACGCAACAATTGCTCGGCATCACTCCATCTACCAGAGCTACAAAAAGCGTCTATCATACAGTTGTAGGTAAGAACATTAATTGGGAAAAATCCCTTTCTCATGCATTTCAGTGAAAAGATTTTGAGCATCGCTATGATGTCCGTCTTTGCAAAGACGATCAATGATGGCAGTATAGATTACAACATCGGGTTTGATGTGTCTTTCATCCATCTTCCTAAGCAGATTCAAGGCAGACTCAGTGTCGCCCATCTTGCACATTCCATTTACGATTGTTCCGTAAGTAACCACGTTAGGTTGATTACCATTTTCTACCATCCGATCAACAAGAGCTACTGCTTCAAGAACTCGACCCTGATGGCAAAGACCGTTCATCAGTGTGTTGAATGTCACAGCATCTGGTGTATACATGGGACGAGATCGAACCATTTCATCGAACAAAACAATCGCATCATCTAAGCTTTTGATATAATGAAAACCACTTCTCAATTTCAAACTCTCTCCTTCAAATGTTCCTTTGCTCAAAGAAGGTAGATTCTTTCTTGAAATTTTACCATGAATCAATCTCGCACTGTTCAATCTAGCTTCAGATCTGGCAAAAGATTCAGATCTCCAAATACGAGCCATCATTTTGTTTTGCCTGATTTTGTTCTACACTCTCAGAAATGAGCTGACAGAGTAGTGAAGACTGAAGAGTGTGATTTTGAAATCCCTAAACTGGCAGCAAGTTGCTAAAAACGAATCAGAAGAAGACCGCTTCTATTGGATTGGTACAATCACCGGTTCAATTTTGTTGGTTCAATTGAAATTAATCGTACGGTTGTACCCGAACTAAGCAAATGTTGATTAGCTTAACCACTCATACCACAATTAAAAACTAATACGGAGTATGTAATTATGTAAAAGTAAATAGAAAACAAAATATATTAGTTTTGTATCGTATTTTTATACATACATTTTTTGTGTATACTTGAAGTTATGTAAAAACTTAAAATTTTAAAGATTCTCCTCGCACTGGAATTTTTAATAACTTTAACTTACCATTATATGTTTATTTTTCATTCTTATAAAATAATAGTTGAAAAACATATTGTACAATTCCACCATAAACGCCTACCGAGTACCATGGTTCAATTAATGTAACCAATCCGATCATAATTTTTTTTCTGATTTTGCCGGTTTTTTGACAATACAAAAAAGCATTTCCGGTTTATTTCGATTTATAATTTTCGGTTGGCATTTTTGTTATGAATCTTTAATTGAAGGATTCAAGTATCTAGGGTCGCCTCTCGCCTCACGTCCTTTAAAACACCCGTGTCTCATAAAACAGGCCCAAACAAAAATGGTTTTTTAGTATCTTTACTCTCGTGTGCAACAAACTTAACGGATTCGTCCTTTTCTCCATCATTTTGTATAAGAAAACTTTTGTGAAGATCTAATTGATTACATATACAATTGAGAAAGAACTTGAATAAAATCTCAACACGAAGTATGATCTCAAATTCCACTTAGGGGTGTTAAAGGCTAATTCAAATTTGAAAAGTAGAGATAAGAGCAATCAAAGAGTGAGAAACCAAGCTTAGACACATGGTACACTAAAGTTTAGTGGTCAAGCAAAGTGTTAAGAGCAAAACTATAATCCTATATACAAATAATAAAAACAATTGTACAAGATACCAATAAAAATTAGCTTACTCATCTAATTGATATACTCATTTGATTTTTGGTTTTTGTTAGGTTAACATACTCACACATCTTACTATCATGTGATCTAAATCTCCCCAAACCCCATTTTAAACATCATTGCTTCCAAGAATTTACATTCAATTATGTCATAAACTTTGTTCAAGTGTGTTTTGATTGACATGAAGTGGGTTTTACATCCATCTTATGTATTTAAGACGTCGACGACTTCTTAGGCTAACATGATGCTTTTTGAAACTATTCTTCCTATTACGAAGACAGATTGTTCGCAATCTATTTGTGGAGAATTAGTTTTAGTTTTTGATCAAAGAATTTTCATATAATCTTATAACAAACGTTGCATAGAATAGTGGATCGAATAATTTTGTTTAGATATTTAACAAAATTTAAAATCATTTGTTATACTGATCATTCAATATGCTTAATTGCATTTCTTAAATTTCTAACGTTGATAAAGAAAAATTATAACCGAATATTAAATTATGATGAACTAAAACTTCCATTAATTGCTAACATTTACTTAATAATTTTTATGATAGTTAAGTTAGAGTTTTAAAACACTCATAAATAGCTCCTATAGCTTCATTTTTAGAACAACACATACAAATCATTCTACAATACATTTTTTCGACACCACAAAAAGAAGTCAATAAATTTTTGAGTGCAAGAAGATATGACTAAACAAACCTCCCAGATGACTACCATGTTGATATTTGTAGCTTTGGTGTGTGTATTTGTTCCTGTTCTTTCGGTTGAAGAAATTGAAGCAAAATCATTATGGGATACATGTCTTGTTAAAATCACTCCTAAATGTGCGTTGGATATAATCGATGTCGTCTTCGGAAATGGAATCATTTCTGATTCATGTTGCCACGACCTTGTACAAGAAGGAAAATTGTGTCATGATACACTCATTAAATATATTTCAGATAGACCTAGTTTAATTGCCAAAGAAGCACAATATTTGAAGAAGAGAGATGACTTGTGGAATCATTGTATTTCAATCTCTAAAACTGTTTAAATTATGTAATTCATATATTATATGGATCGAATAAATTGATATTTCTTTGTTATTACATTTCCCTTTCCATAAATACTAATCTCACACACTAGTTAAGAACTCCATATTCTGCTTCTGAGTCGCAAGTCGAAGCCATCCGCTTGCGACTCAAACCATCAACTACCAAATTAGCCA
>OVBW01000716.1:0-10973 GCA_900406355.1 Erysimum pusillum | reverse complement strand
GCCTGCGATGAAGAAAGTTGGCTTGAAGAATACAACAGGGTTAGAGTCGAAATCACAAAAATCTTTCTAAAGTTACAAAAGCTTGTTACATATTCTGATATTTTTCACGTTACAGGATGATAACCGATACAATGCTGGACGAGGAGCTCATCTTACTCTCAAGCGTGCTGAGAAAGCTCGTAATCTTGTTAACAAGCTTCCAGGTAAGTTACTCTTCGTTATCAATATATCCTAAATGTTTATGCTATGAATAAGATAAAGAAGGTAGTATTTATTCATGTTTATTCATTCAGGTATGGTTGAAGCACTAGCCTCAAAGACAATAGTTTGGGAACAAGAGAAGGGGATTGAGTTTCTCTATGATGGTGTAAGAATTCTCTACAAATCTCTATTGGTTTTAGTTCACTATTACTTAGTATGTCATTTCCTGATCATTTGTAATATTCTTTTTCGGTGTATAGATCCGTCTACTTTCAATGCTTGAGGAGTATAACTTACTCAGGCAGGAAAGAGAAGAAGAACATCGTCGCCAACGGGTATGTACAAGTCCTCCTTTCTTTTTTTGTTTCCTTTAGAAACTTTTGAGTTTTGACCAATATCATCCTCCTAATCCAACTCTATGTGATGCAACTGTTTTTTACATATTAAAGGATCAGAAGAAGCTCCAAGGACAGCTCATAGCAGAACAAGAGGCTCTTTATGGGTCAAAACCGAGCCCATCAAAACCCCTTGGTGGTAAAAAGGCTCCAAGAATGTCAACCGGTGGTGCAACTAACCGAAGACTCTCCTTAGGAGCAGGAATGCATCAGACTCCTAAGCCTAACAAGAAAGCAGATCACCGACAGAATGATGGAGCTTTATCAAACGGTAATCAAGTCTTTTAATAAACTGTAATCTTTGGTAAATCATCATAGTATTGTGAGTACATTTCCTAATTGCATTGGTGAATGAATCTTGTTCTTGCAGGAAGAAGAGGACTTGACATTGCAGGACTTCCCACAAGGAAACAATCAATGAATCCCTCTGAAGTGTTGCAATCTCCATTAGTTCGTAAACCGTTCTCACCCATTTCGACCACGGTGGTTGCATCAAAGGCCAACATAGCAACTCCTATCAAGAACAGGGATTTGGAAGAAGAGAAGAAGATGATGACGATGATGATGCAAACACCGAAGAGTGTTGCTGCGATGATTCCAATCCCATCGACACCAGCAACAATCTCTGTCCCAATGCACACTGCACCAACACCATTCACCACCAATGCAAGATTGATGTCTGAGAAGCCTGAAGTTGTTGAGTATTCGTTTGAGGAACGAAGACTCGCCTTCATGCTACAGTCGGAGTGTGGTTTGGTTTGATCATCCTTTGGTTTCATTCTTAGTTTTTTTATTTGTAAAACTCAAATTGAATGTGGTTTGGTTTGTAAAAAAGGTCAATTATGTGATTGGCTTTTGCTTTAAGTAATCATTTTTACACGTATGGTTTCTTCGAGACTGACAAGAAAATCCCTTCCNTTACCACTTCAGACATTATTATTCGAAATTTCCGCAAATTATTACCTGACTTTGTCATCAATTTTTCTGGCTCTATTCGTTTATTCATAATTTATTTAATTGTGATTAATATTCACATTTTTCTTTCATCTTAATCTACTGGTTCATTGACCACTTTTTCGTCTCCACGTTGGAGTTCAATCAAACTTGTGGCGACTTAAAATTTACCACTAGGATAATCAACTTTAGTTGATTTGTATCCATTAATTTTCATAGTTACATATATGTCTTGCGTTGCCCTTTTTTTGTTACCTAATATTCAAACTATAACCAAACTGGTTTAAATATCTGGATAGTTCAAAATATATAGTATGCTAAGTATTTAGATATCTAGGTATCCATCATCTACTGGACATGATGAAATCAAGGGTAGTAGCAAATTAGTAATGTATAACACTTTTTTAATAGACGAGAATATGCAGATCCAACTAAATCTCTCATTTAGAAAAGTGTCAAAAGCAATAGTAATTTAACAATAATATCCTCCATCTAGCATATTTTTGAAGATGTTTTGAATATATATACATTGCAAAATAAATAAATGAAAAAGGCACAAATCTAAAATATTAATTAAAGGAAATAAATATACTTAGATTTAAAGGTTAGAGTTTATAATTTAAAAGAATATACTTTTAAAAGTTTTATAGGTTAAATAACTTGTCATCAGAAAAATCTTTGACGTTAAGTCATAATTGAACAACATAACTAAATAGTCGGGAGGTTTGATTATAAACTCACATGAAAATCTGAAATCTAATACAGAGTATGTTGTTTGTGTGAATTTAGTGGTATAGCGTCTAAAATGGAACTAGAACTCAATATTTGGTCAACGATACAGTCCATAACTAGCTAGAGTTTTATAAAAACACAAGTTCACCTTGTACTACTAGCTTTTTCGAAATCCAAATATTTTGCGAACTTACTCCAATATATCACTCCAACAACAATCTTGATATCATGAATTGATCAATGATCTAATTCACCTTAAAATCTATTAGGCTTAATTCGCGGGGATTAAGACATCCAAATGAAAAAAAATGGATCATTTCGGTACGGAGCCATACCACTTCTAATGGTAGAGAATCTAGAGATTAGACAAGAGATTTTGTAGTTGGTAACTGGGAGGCTAAACGGGTCAACGTGTGTTGGGTATAGTCAACGTGGGTAGACTGAAAAAGAAAGAGTGAGATACATATAAAGAAGATATCCCAAACATTTCTCTTTTCTTTTCATATTTTTTTGGTCAAACATTTCTCTTTTCTTTTTTCCATTTCAATACGATTGAAAATCTCAAAAATCAAGTCTAATTAAATATAATTAAAAAATCTGCCCCTACTCATTTTATTAGTATAAATTAGTTAAACTTTAGCTGTATCCCAAACTCCAAGACTTGTTAGGAGAAGAGTGTAAGTTTTGAATTTTCTAATTAAACCCATTATTACAATTTTTTTAAAATTACACTTTTCTCGTTTCTCTCTCTCCCCCTTTTTAAAATCTTTTTTTTTTTTTATAAAATCAAATTTAATAATGTAATAATATCCGCTCCTTTGATTTTATTTATTTTTCTCTTTCCATTCTCCTCAAAACCCTAATTTCTCACATCTGTAAAGAAAATTTCTCCCTAAACTTAACCACACTCGTTGAAAAAAAAAAAAAAAACCCTTTTTTTCTTACAGGTAATTATGAATGATTTAGGAGAAATTCTTATGAAATTAAGATTCCGCCATGGAAGCTTTTGATCTTTCTCTCTTTCACTAGTTTTACTTAATTNGTTCTGTGACTCTTGTCTTAATTCTCTTTTGGTCTTCTTCTTCTTCTTCTCACAGTTTCTTCCTTAATTGTCGGAATCAGAATATGGAGGAGAGAGAAGGAACTAACAACAACAACAACATCACAACCAGTTTTGGTCTGAAACAACAACATGAAGCTCCTCTTCTTCCTCCTTCTTCTTCTCATGGTGTTGTTGGTGGTGGTGGTTACCACATGGACCCACCACGGTCTGAAAACCCTAATCTTTTTCCGGTGGGTCAATCCAGCACTGCGACGGCGGTGAAAGCTTCTGAGAATGTTGCTCCTCCTTTTAGCTTAACAATGCNNCGGCGGTGAAAGCTTCTGAGAATGTTGCTCCTCCTTTTAGCTTAACAATGCCGGTGGAGAATTCGTCTTCTGAGTTGAAAAAGAAGAGAGGGAGACCAAGAAAGTATAATCCTGATGGCTCACTCGCTGTGACTCTCTCTCCTATGCCTATCTCCTCTTCCGTTCCTTTGTCGTCTGAGTTTGGTTCGAGGAAACGAGGAAGAGGACGAGGAAGAGGAAGAGGACGAGGACGAGGACAAGCACAAGCAAGTGTTGAGCCTAACAACAACAACAATTGGCTCAAGACTCCTCAGATTTTTGATTTCAACAACAATCCTAGTCCTGGTAATATACATTAGCCTCTGTAAGGTTTCAATAGATGGCTTTTAATGGATCTTATGCTATATTGGATCTATTTGACTTGCAAAAAAGTTGGAATAAGGACAAATCCATTAAAAGTTAGCGAATGTTACTGTCCAGTAAATTGCCCAGAAGAGAAGATAAAGAAGATGGCGACTTTTAGGGAAACTAGTTAGGATTATTCTTTGATGAGAGTGACAGAATCAGAGTGATTAAGAATATATATACACATGTCCTCCGTGTGCTTCACCCAGGAATTTGTAGCACTAGTTTTGTTACATAAGGATTTAACTTGAACTATTTGCTGTTTTGGTATTTTATATAGCTCTTGAACTCCTCAAATGTTACTGTCTATTTGTTTTGGTTTTTGTTCATCCTAATATAGCTCTTAATCTTGGTTAGATTTTGTTTATTTATTGTTATTCCTGATTCATTTGATGTTTACTTTTGTAGCTGGAGGACCTGCAGAATTTGCCAATCCAAGTTTTACGCCTCATGTGCTCACAGTAAATCCCGGTGAGGTATGTCCTCGATCATTCTCTTTACTTGTGATTTACCAAATCATTTGTAAGGAACAGATTATCACTATGATAATTCACCAAGGTTATTAATCTTGACTAAGTCCTTGAGATTTCTAACTCTTTTGGGACCAACAGGATGTGACAATGAAGATAATGACATTCTCTCAACAAGGGTCGCGTGCTATCTGCATTCTTTCAGCAAACGGTCCCATCTCCAATGTTACGCTTCGTCAATCTTTGACATCTGGTGGTACTCTCACTTATGAGGTCTGCTCTTTCTCTCTTCACTCTCTCTTAAGATATTTTCAAACCTTTTTCGTTTTTACTAAATTTAGTTAACATATTGTGGGTCAGGGTCATTTTGAGATTCTTTCTTTGACGGGTTCGTTTATACCAAGCGAGAGTGGAGGAACCCGAAGCAGAGCTGGTGGGATGAGTGTCTCTCTTGCAGGCCCAGATGGTCGTGTCTTTGGTGGTGGACTTGCCGGTCTCTTTATAGCCGCTGGTCCTGTTCAGGTAATAACGTAGAATAGGAGGTGTTGATCTCTCTAATGGACTCGAGTTTTTCTTTTCTTGTTTTAAGCATTATCGGTATATATGATTCAGGTAATGGTAGGGAGTTTTATAGCGGGTCAGGAGGAATCGCAGCAGCAGCAACAGATAAAGAAGCAAAGGAGGGAAAGAAGCGGGATCCCGGCTACAACACAAGCTTCTAATATCTCATTTGGTGGCTCAGCAGAAGATCCAAAGGCTAGATATGGGCTCAACAAGCCTGTTGTTATTCAGCCACCACCACCCGTGTCCGCACCACCTGTGTCCTTTTCGCATGAGCCAAGTACTAACACAGTCCACAGTTACTATGCAAATAACACAGCTAACCATATCAAGGATCTCTTCTCTTCACTCCCAGGAGAAGATGATGAAGAAGATGAGGAGGATTTAGAAGGTGAAGATGATGAAGATTTCGGAGGCCATAGCGAATCTGACACCGAGATTCCAAGCTGATGGTTGGATTGAGTGAATCCGATCTTGAGTTGCTGCTGCGTTTTTCTTTCTTGCCTTCAGATTCTTTAGAGTGTAATGGTTTCTTTTTATCTTCTTTCAGGTTTAAGTTGTTTTCTTAAACAGAGATCTCTTACTAAAAAGTTAGGGTTTATTAGGAGATGTAATCTTTAGGGTTCTTTGACTCGTTTCTATCTTTCTATTCCTAAGTGCAAAACTTAGTGTGTGTTCAAACTGTCTGTCTCCTTCAATCAACTCTTCAATGACTTCATTTTGAAACTCAACTGAATTTTGTTAGTTGTCTTTATATAATCTATCTATAATTTACAACTATACCATTTATAGCAATGTCTTCATTGAATTAGCATATTAACTTTGTTATTTTAAACTCACTAGTAGTTGTATTCTACCAGTTAAAAATAGTAGTTGAATTCTAAACTTAAAAATACTACATGTGGGTACCAAATACAATAAATCCTCTAAAAATAAATACTCAGATAAATTAATACACTATAAAAACAATAAAAAAAAATTTGGTCCCAATTCCACCAAATGTAAAACTTAACAGAATTTGATAAAATGAAAAATAATAATTTTTTTTTAAAAAAATTATATAAATATATTATCTCATTAATATCATGTATGATTTAGTGCTTTTTAGAAATTTAAAATTATGATAAAACTAGTATCTAAGTTTTATTGTATCAAATTATTATTGTGTTGTGTTTTCAACTATTGTATTAACAATTAAAAATAATAAAAATAATAATAATACAAAACCTTAAGCGATTTAGTTTGTACTTTTAAAAATTTTCTCAGGGGCCAGCTGAAGCATTCAAGGCTGCTTGGGTGCGTTATCAGATGGCTGTAAATTTGAATCNGATGCATCCAACAATGAAAATTTCAATACCATGTATCCTGAGGGCATTGGTAAAGGGAGAACACTTAATGGAAGCTAAAGCGGAAGCGTATACTAAACCTGAGTTTTGCTATCAAGGGGAGAAATTCTCCTGTTGGGACTTTTCAGGTGAAGTTACTGAGATCATGAAGAGTTGGGATTTTAAAGAAGGTATGGGTTTAGAAAGACTCAACCAAGGCCGCCAAGACATCATTCACCACATCCCTCTCCCTTATGATGTGATTAGACAAGGACTTGAGTATAGTTGTGAGTACATCCAGCGTGAAAGAGAAGACCTACGAAAGCAGGACGCAAAAGAAATGGACGCAATAAAAAATATTATATTTGGCATGACATTTAAAATTTCCCATTTTTTTCTTAAATTGCAAACTTTTATACATTTGATCGACATTTGAAATTAAACTAGAATTTTGATAATGGAGTCTTTGTTTCTTTTCCAACTAAAGTGTCGTACTTAAGTTGGTTTTGTTAGCAAGTGAATGAAATTTTTTGAAGGCTACTATTTTGTTAACTCTGTGACTTTATGAATTGGATTACGCTCATATACATAGTGGCAATGATGTGAATCGGAGTCAATAAGAATGAAAAAGAAAATAAATAAAGACTCATAACAAAAAGCTCAAAAAATCACAAAAAAAATACATTTATTTTGTTTATGATGGTTCCAAAAATTCGCATTTGCGTAATATATAACAAATTTTTCATTTTACGGATTCGAAAATGACTTGTTGAAGAGAAGTTGTGCTTTATTATTTTATTTTATTTTTGATAAAAGAGAAGTTGAAATTTCAGTTAAACAATTGATAATGTTGGTTTGGATACCGTCCTATAGTGTTTGTTCAAACTCTCTCCTTCAATGACTTCATTTCTAAACTCAAATTGAATTTTATTGATTAGTCTTTATAGGATCTATCTACATTTTACAATCTATCAACGTACATTGAATTAACATATTAACTTTATTATATATCTATGCACTAATCGACTAATCGTTGCATTCAACTATTTATAATTTATAGATACATGATGTGCCAGGTACTTTTGTTAGTTTATGTTTACTGTTTTTTTTTCCTTGTAAATATTTCAAGAAATTTGAATCAAAATTTAGCAAACAAACTAAAAATGTGATGTGGTATAATTTGGCTGATTTTTTTCCTATGTTAATGTCTCATTGAGTATATAGAAACTAGATAAATTTCCAATTTAGTGATATAAGTTTGTGTTAAAATATTCAAAACCGTCCTAGTCTTCTTTATCTTTTCTTTTTTTTTTTTTCTTATCAAACAGTCTTCTTTATCTTAAAGGTAATTTTAGGTTTAAAATTTATTGGAACACCATTTCTTTCTCAAATCGCAAACTTCTAGCTTAAACTATATCTAAAATCAAATAAGAATTTTGATAATGGAATCTTCTTTTTCTAAATTGAGTGTTGTACTCAAATTTGTTTTGTCAACCAAGTTAATGAGAAATTTTTGTAGGCTAAATTGCGATGGAATTGTTTTTTCAATCAAAAAATTCTCAATAATGTGCGAAANATTTCTTTCTCAAATCGCAAACTTCTAGCTTAAACTATATCTAAAATCAAATAAGAATTTTGATAATGGAATCTTCTTTTTCTAAATTGAGTGTTGTACTCAAATTTGTTTTGTCAACCAAGTTAATGAGAAATTTTTGTAAACTAAATTGCGATGGAATTGTTTTTTCAATCAAAAAATTCTCAATAATGTGCGAAAAAAGTCCATTGTCACTATTTTGCTAACATTGGGACTGTATGAATTCGATAAAGCTCATATACCTAGTGGCTGACGAAGTGACAATTATGTGAATCAGAATCAATATGAAAGAAAAAAATAAATAAATAAAGGTTCATAACAAAATATTCAAAAAATCACAAGTAATTACATCTATAACTCTATAAGACTATCGAATAAATTGGAACCGGACTCTGATACCATGTTAGTATGAGCCTAACTCACACCCAAAAGCTAGCTTTTGGGTGTGAGTTAGGCCCATACTAACATGGTATCAGACGATTTCTAACAAACTTCCGCGCCAAAAATTTTCTCGACCTTTTTCTTTCAATTCGATCAATTTCTCTTCAATTTCATCTTTGATTCTTCANGCTTTTGGGTGTGAGTTAGGCCCATACTAACATGGTATCAGACGATTTCTAACAAACTTCCGCGCCAAAAATTTTCTCGATCTTTTTCTTTCAATTCGATCAATTTCTCTTCAATTTCATCTTTGATTCTTCAGATTCTTCTGATTAATCTTTTTTCCCGACGACATCGAGTAGAATCTACGGTTAATTTGAGTCCAATTTCAAGAAAATCGCTCAAAAATGCCAAGGAAAGGTGCTCGTACTCGCCGGAGTCGCTCATCGGTGTCTCCTGGTCCCGGAGATCACACGGCAGACAATCGGCGTTCTTCTTCTGTTCCCGAAGAGTATGAACGGTCTCCGATTGCTCCGATTCAACGCCCTTCTGGTCCCGAAGTGCGTAACCGCTCTTATCTCCCTTCTGGTTCTGATTCGGTGGATAGTGTTCATAGTCCTTATCATCTTCAGTCCGCAGATAACCCTGGTATGAAACTAGTCACTGAGATTCTAGATGGAGATAACTACAATACTTGGATAATTGCTATGACTGTTAGTATTGAGGCTAAGAATAAGCTTCGATTTCTTGATGGAACCTTGCCTAGACCTCCTGAAACAGATTCGTTATACTCAATTTGGTGTCGATGTAACAGCATGGTCAAAGCTTGGATCCTCAATGTTGTATCAAAACAGATATATGCAAGTATCTTGTATTTTCAGGATGCTCATGCTATTTGGAAAGACTTGGCTAAGAGATTTCACAAAAGTAATTTTTCTTTGATCTATCGCTTAGAGACATATATTGTTCTTCTGAAACAAGGTTCTATGGACTTGGCAACTTATTACACTGCNATTGAGGCTAAGAATAAGCTTCGATTTCTTGATGGAACCTTGCCTAGACCTCCTGAAATAGATCTGTTATACTCAATTTGGTGTCGATGTAACAGCATGGTCAAAGCTTGGATCCTCAATGTTGTATCAAAACAGATCTATGCAAGTATCTTGTATTTTCAGGATGCTCATGCTATTTGGAAAGACTTGGCTAAGAGATTTCACAAAAGTAATTTGTCTTTGATCTATCGCTTAGAGACAGATATTGTTCTTCTGAAACAAGGTTCTATGGACTTGGCAACTTATTACACTGCTAAAGTCACCTTGTGGGAACG
This sequence comes from Erysimum pusillum, assembly GCA_900406355.1. NCBI lineage: Eukaryota > Viridiplantae > Streptophyta > Magnoliopsida > Brassicales > Brassicaceae > Erysimum > Erysimum pusillum. The sequence goes on along the minus strand of OVBW01000716.1, from coordinate 1,281 downwards.
ATTGGCAAGCACCAAGCCTACTCTTGTGGCTGAAGATGGTGACAGTCCTAAAGTGAAAATGCTCTTAGCTGATCAAGAAACAAGTAAAATTGTGCAGTTCCTGATGGGTTTAAACGATGAATTTGCTACTATAAGGAGTACAATCTTGAATACTCGACCAAGACCGAGTCTCTCTGACATTTACAACATGCTAGATGAAGATGAAAGTCAGAGAATCAAGTCAAAGTCAGTCCCTAATCCTTCTGCATTTCAACTTCAAACTCAGCAAACTGATTCTTCTCAGGTGACTCTTGCTGTCAATGGACATCCGAAACCAAGAGCTACTTGTTCTCACTGTAACAAGCAAGGTCACACTGTGGACAAATGTTACAAAGTTCATGGATTCCCACCAGGCTGGAAACCGAAAGGAAATTCTAAATACAAAGAACATGGTCAAGTTACCGCTTCTGCAAATTTGGCTACTTCAGAGCCTTTAATCAATGAGGCAGAGATGGGAAAGGATTTATCTACAGACCAGATTCAGCAGATTATCTCTTACTTCAGTTCTAAACTTCAGCCTAACACTCCTATGGTTAACTTGACTGAAGCATCTACTTCTTCTGGAACTGGATCAAAACCAGCTATTGGCAACATTTCTGGTAAATCATTTCCTCCTATCTTTTGCTGCAGTGCTGGCTTACATAAGTCCTATTTCTATTCCACAACTCATGATGTTAAAATCATGGATACAGGCGCCACACATCATGTGTCTCCTGATCGTTCTTTGTTNCGTTGGATTATAGATACAGGCGCCACACATCATGTGTCTCCTGATCGTTCTTTGTTCACCAATTTTGTTCCATTACATGATACCCATGTTGATTTGCCTAATGGAGTTTCTGTAAACATAGTTAGTATGGGTGATATTGTGTTAAACAACACACTCACATTGAAAAATGTCATGTATATCCCTCAGTTCAGGTTTCACTTGTTAAGTGTCAGTGCTTTAACCGAAAGTTTACCTTGTGGAGTTTGGTTTGACAGTAAAGCTTGTGAAATTCAGGATCTTACAAGGACTCAGACGATTGGAAGAGGTAAACAGCTGAACAAGTTGTACATTCTAGATCTTGAGTCTCTATCTGGATCATTTCCGACCTCAAATCCAGTTTGTGCAATCACTGTTTCTTCTGAAGTATGGCATCAGCGTCTTGGACATCCCTGCAATAAAAGACTAGAAGTATTAGCTGAAACTTTGTCTCTAGTTTCACAGAAGAATAAGCTTCTTAGTCATTGTAAAGCTTG
>OVBW01000715.1:4581-16261 GCA_900406355.1 Erysimum pusillum | reverse complement strand
AGCATAATTTCATACCGCATTTTCCTTGATTTCTAATAGGAGTCACAGCACCTTGTTTCCTCCAGTCCACAGCGGCTGGCACATCGCCTGCTGGGTCACAAACAGGCCTATGATTCCTGTGTAACTTCAAGGAAGACGTGTTCAACCCGAGAAAATGGGCCTTAAACTCAGAATTGGTCATGTCCGCAAATCTATTGTCCGTTAACTTAAAGGGCAAGTGGAGGGAGTTGATGTAGTCAATCAACTGGACGTTAGACTGGTATATCCCAAACCGTAGCAACCACTCATCCCTTCCTCCATATAATTTGCTGTGGGTTTTAAGCCACTTCTCGAACCGCTGCTTCAAGGTTTTGTGTGGGTCATACACTGAGGAATTGACGGAACATAGCCTTGAACCTATCAAGACTAAGCAAATCAAAACGACAGGGGTGAGGGTAGAATTTCTAAGTACATTCAGCATTTTTGTTTGTTTTAAATTGGAGTTTTGGGAGATGAGTTTGGTTTCTGGTATATAAGCTTCAAGTCCTGTGCTGCTTTTCTGGTCACAGGTTTTGTGTTTTGTTGCAGTTCCAGTGGGACAAGTTTCCTTCTGTCTCATCCTTAACAATATGCAGATACGTAAGTTTAAGAGTTAGTCGTAGAATGTAGTTTCTTCAGTCAACTGATATATGTTCATGTTACGCCTGCTTCTCCAAAAGTCATTTTTTTTCTTCTTAAAAACTGCAATTTTCTCTTCTTTTGACATTTTGCAGGTAAGCATACTCGCGTAAGATTAGTGTTGATTTGTCTTCTCCAAAGATAGTTGATCCTTCCATTGTAAACTTTGGTGTTGACAATTCTTGATTCCTTTCTTTCTTTGTCATTTCTCTAAATAAAATACANTGTGGTTCAAGACTTGCTTGCTGAAGCCTCTTCCGGTTCTGGAAATCCATTGCCTCCCCTTCAAATGTTACATGAATATGCTTCGTTTCGATCCTTCACAAAGAAAAAGAGAAATCATGAATTTGGAAAGAAGCCAGGGACATTGTTCAGCAAGAAAAGTTAACCAAGGATGACTTGCTTTGTCATACGGATCTTCATAACCTGTTCACTTATCTGAGGCGGTATAATCAGTCCATTACAAATGACTGGAAAACTTGATTCGCAAACAAATCTGTTGAGAAGAAGAGCTTTCTGAGGTCACAAGTCCCCATGTACAAAAACTCATGAATCATCATTGTCTGATTTTGAAACTGAAGGTCAGATGATTCTCAAGCAGTGGCAGAAAGATTCATCTACAGAGAGGAATGTCAGGAAAATGAAGATAATGAAGATGATTCTATTTGAAGGCAAGATCCAGATATTAGACAACATGCTCTGGCAAGCGTACCAGTATGAGTTNNCAAGATCCAGATATTAGACAACATGCTCTGGCAAGCGTACCAGTATGAGTTGATGGTGACATCTCTTTTTGAGAAATTTAGTTTCAGGTTCCAAACCATTGTTGAGAGATGATGGAATCTTCAAGCATGAGGCAGAGCAGAGAGCATGAATGATACAATGAAACTCACCGGTCAGGTGCACCTGAGAATAAGCCCCTGCTTCGGTTCTGGATAAATGTTTCCGGCTCGGTTTAACCGAATCAAAATAGACACATAGAGGAAGGTCTTTAATTATTTTAATTTCGATGTAACTAACGATACATGTTTTAAGCGTTGATTAACCGTTGAAAAAGTGATGTTAATCCTGCAAATTGTAATATGCGTACACTTAACAAAAACTTAAATCGGCACTATTTATGTGATGGGGCATGCATTAAGAACCATTTTTCTTCACGCATTACCCAATTCTTTTCACACAAGGAGCCATGTTACTATCCAAAAATCAAGATCACGAAGAAAAAGGTTTGTGAAAAAATTCTAAGGCAAACATGTTGGAGGACATAGCAAAGAGATGGAAGGTGTTAAGTGGCCAAAACAAATGGCAAGGCCTGCTTGATCCACTTGACCCAGATCTTCGCCGCTACATCATTCACTACGGCGAGATGTCTCAGGTTGGTTACGATGCCTTTAACTGGGACCGTAAGTCCAGATACGCCGGTGATTGTTATTACTCCAAGAACCAACTGTTTGCTAAAACCGGCTACCTTAAAGCCAATCCTTTCAGGTACTTGCCATACACCCAAAATGTTTCATCTTTAGATTCGACAACATAAGCTTACGGATGATAGATTCTCAGGTACAATGTGACTAAGTACATCTACGCAACAGCTTCCCTAAAGTTACCAATCTGTTTCATCGTCAAGTCTTTGTCAAAGGATGCATCTCGCGTGCAGACTAACTGGATGGGTTACATTGCAGTTGCTACAGACCAGGGAAAAGCGATGTTAGGGAGGAGAGACATTGTTGTGGCATGGAGAGGAACTCTTCAGCCATATGAATGGGCTAATGATTTTGATTTTCCGCTTGAGTCGGCTATCTCGGTTTTCCCGGTAACCGACCCCAAAGATATCCCTCAAATTGGAAGTGGCTGGCTCGACATCTACACTGCTTCTGATTCTCGCTCGCCTTATGACACAACTAGTGCACGAGAACAGGTCTTCACCTTTCTCTTTATCATCACATTCACTTCAGTTTAGAGATGTTATGGTGGCTTAAGGTCGGTCCAGTCTAGACCATTCCATTAATTTCAAAACATCAGAACCTGGACCAAGACCGTTCCAAACCTAAGCCCACCACAGGCCAGGAAAAACTCGCTGGACCCATCATTTTTTGGGGTGCCTTTTTCGGGTTCAGTGCAGTCCCGTCCGCGGGCTAAAATCAGTGACAGGTTCAAGTTATCAAGGCCGAGACGGGTTGAGCTCAAAACGTGGCGGGGAGGCCCATCACAATATCAACAACCCTACTTCCATATCTCCTTCTTTCTCCTAATGGCATTGTGTCTTGGTTGTGTCTTTAGGTACAAGGAGAGCTCAAGAGGTTGCTGGAAGTTTACAAGAATGAAGAAATAAGCATCACTTTCACGGGCCATAGCTTGGGCGCAGTTATGTCAGTTCTATCAGCTGCAGATTTTGTCTATGGCAAAAAAAACAAGATCGATACAAGTCTTCAAAAAAAGCAAGTTCCTATCACAGTTTTTGCTTTCGGGAGTCCTCGGATTGGAGACCAAGACTTCAAAAAAATCGTTGACTCGCTCCAACAACTAAACATTCTAAGAATAGTAAATGTTCCTGATGTTGCGCCACATTATCCACTCTTGTTTTATGCAGAAATAGGCGAGGTGTTACAGATCAATACATTGAACTCCACGTACCTTAAACGGTCTCTAAACTTTAGGAACTACCATAACCTGGAGATATACCTGCACGGTATGGCAGGGATGCAAGATACAGCTGGGGTATTCAAGCTGGAGATTGGCCGGGATATTTCTTTGGTCAATAAAGGATTAGATGCTCTGAAGGACGAGTATTTAGTGCCAAGTACCTGGAGGTGTCTTGCAAACAAAGGGATGCTTCAAATGGATGATGGAACATGGAAGCTGAATGTCCACAGGAGAGATCATGATGATGATGATGCTGGTAATGACTCCTCCTCCTCCTCAACTAGTAACCAACTACAAGAGCTTAATACAGTTTAGTTACAAAAACTTATAAAAGGTTTGACACAATATGTTTGTACACACAAAAATATCATTTAGAAGAACAACGAATTTAAGGGCCAAATCTCAGTCAGTATATACAAATGCAATCGAAGACCATCATGTAAAAAGTGACAACTGCGCTATTTGTGTCCTTGGACAGAGAACAAATTGATATACATTGAACATAACTACAAGGTATCTGGATGTGAGCAAGTTCACAACATAAATTGGTTGCCTGGATCAACTCTAATGTGAATCTCCACTATTATCGTCACACACAAGGAGCAAAGACTTAAAATCACCATAAACAGATTCCGCACTAAGAGAGGAAAATTCTAAGCTAAAGCTAGGTTTGAGNCTGCGCTATTTGTGTCCTTGGACAGAGAACAAATTGATATACATTGAACATAACTACAAGGTATCTGGATGTGAGCAAGTTCACAACATAAATTGGTTGCCTGGATAAACTCTAATGTGAATCTCCACTATAATCGTCACACACAAGAAGCAAAGACTTAAAATCACCATAAACAGATTCCGCACTAAGAGAGGAAAATTCTAAGCTAAAGCTAGGTTTGAGCTATTTTGTATGAGAAGACATTAGTTTGTACTTTCAGAGCCCATGAAATTACGCCTGATACTCATTGATCAGTTCCAACGCCATCAAATCAAGTCTCCGACCGCATCATTTCATCTGGCTGGCCTTTCGAGACTTGAATTCTCACTCTCCATTGAGATAATGTGAGTAAGCCTATCGTAAACCTGTCGTGATGAATTGCAACCAAAAAAACCATAATTAAAACTTATAGATAAAATCTTCAGCAAGAATTTGCGTCCTTTTCCAGAATCATAGCTATGAAGACATGAACAAAGAAGAAACATACCGCAGAAAGTTGCTCCTTGTCACCCTGTTTGTTGTCCCCTTCATCCACTTCCATGCTACATGATGGATCATACCTAAAGACATGGAATAAACCCATTTATCACGTTACGCTGAATTGAAATATGCCCTAGTGCGTTGAAATAGAGAAAGGTATTTAGATGAGCCAGTTTTTAAAAGAATCTGATTGGAGTTTTTTATTCAAGCACCGTCTTGGTGGGATGAGTTTCCTTACCAATCTCGTGGAATGCCAGCTACATCCCGAGCTGAGTGGTTAAAAGGGCCCTTTAACTCAACACCATACTCTTTGATCAGATCTACACAGCACATGTGGATGAAAATATTTATGATGTTTGTATAAAACGGGCGGTGAAATGATGAGATAGAAGCATGGAAAGAGACTTGTCTATGCCTTTAAATGTAGGGCAAGGAGCACGGTTCATCTTTCGACACACCGAGAGAAACCAGTCTACACCAACAGCTACATGTGCAACTTCCTCCTCAGCGATCTTAGCTACGATTTTTGAAGTCCTAATATCTCCGAAGCCCGTCAGCCTTTTGACCAACCTTGGTCCAGCATCAAGTCCTCTAGCCTCCTGTAAAGCTAAGTTTGGTATGAATTAAGATTATGCTATTATTCAGGTAAAACAAACTGGTGTCCAGTAAAGCTAAAACATGAAAACCCGGAAGGACTAAATTTAAAACGCTCAAAGTGATCTTGAAAACATTCTAAAAGATCCAAGAATTGCTGGTACATTTGTGATATCATCTGTATTGAACGAGTGAGGCAGTACCTGTACAAGAGGGATAACAGCCAAGCGAGCAGCGACATTGTTGGATGTATTCTGGCATTCCCTCATGAGCAAATTATTAGCCGGTATATCTCCATACCTTGAAGAAGAAGACAAGGAGAGTTTTAATGGTTGTCTTGAAACCAATGCCAATCAAAAGTTTGAAAATCTGACTAACTTGAAACCAAGCTCAGCGAGTCTTTGGGAACACCACAGGAAATGGCGACTCTCATCATCAGCAACATGAGCAAAGTCATCGAAGAAGTTGTAACCCAAAACGTCGAAGAAGGGGGAGAAACGAGCAACCGTGTCCCAAGCCAAATCAATAGCATTGAGCTCGACATGAGCGAGGTTATGAAGCATATGCGCATTGAGAGGAAGTTTAGAGTCTTTCGGATTTGGAACTTCGTTGGTGGCAACCTGCAATAGAGCAAATCAGATGGTTGATAAACTCAAAATCTATGAATCAAATTAGATAGAGAGAGAAAAAGGAACACAGACGAGGAGTGGTTTGGGAGGACGAGCAGGAGAAGAAGGGAGATGAGAGATTGAGCCAACAGGTAGATCCTCACGGCGCCAACGAGAGAAAGCTAAATGGGAGATATGGGATTTGGAGAGAGGATCGGAGGTTGAGAGAACGAGAGCTCCGAGATCGGCGAGAGAAGAAGCGGCGGAGACCAGATTGGAGAAGCCGTCGGAGATGGAGTCAGAAGAAGGAAGGAGAGGACCAGTAGGTCCCCAGAGACGGAGGTCATTGACAGGACTCTTTCTCCAGTTCTCGAGACCAGACCAAAGCTTGTGTTGTTGCTTCGTTGGTGAAGAAGAAGAAGAAGAAGAAGAGAGAGCAGTGGAGATAGTGAGAGAACGAGAAGACAGAGAAATCGTTGGAAAGGGACGCAGATGATGAATCAACAACATTCTTCTTCTTCTACCTCCACAAATCCTCAAAAGCTAACTAACCTATGCTTAAATAGCAAACAAATACGGAGTACTTCATGTTTGTTTTCTGAAATTGAAATATAAGCATGGGTTGATTTTTAATCAAGTTTCTTTAGCTGTTATGATATAAGCATACATTGATTTTTTTGTNAGGTCATTGACAGGACTCTTTCTCCAGTTCTCGAGACCAGACCAAAGCTTGTTTTGTTGATTCGTTGTTGAAGAAGAAGAAGAAGAGAGAGCAGCGGAGAGAGTGAGAGAACGAGGAGACAGAGAAATCGTTGGAAAGGGACGCAGATTATGAATCAACAACATTCTTCTTCTTCTTCTACCTCCACAAATCCTCAAAAACTAACTAACCTATGCTTAAATCGCAAACAAAAAGCTACTCCATATTTGTTTTCTGAAATTGAAATATAAGCATGGGTTGATTTTAATCAAGTTTCTTTACTAAACCTGTTATGATATTGATTTTTTTTGTGTCTGTAGTTTTCCCTACCAATCCAGTAGTGCTAGACTGAATAGAGAATCATCGAGATAGAAGAATCAAAGCTAACAAGTGTCACAAACTCACAAGCTTACAATACTACAAGTTTCAAGTTTCAAGAATCCATAATCTTTCATTCAAAAGCCCCTAACTAATCATCAAACAGTCAACCAACTAAACCACTAAAGACCATAGAAAGATAGAGAGAGTGAGAGTGAGAGAGGCAAGATATACAAAAGTGCCGAAACAGAGAGACCCCTACGGTTACATCTAAAGTAGACAGACATCCCCTACTACGTCAAAATAAAACAANGTCACAAACTCACAAGCTTACAATACTACAAGTTTCAAGTTTCAAGAATCCAGAATCTTTCATTCAAAAGCCCCTAACTAATCATCATCAAACAGTCAACCAACTAAACCACTAAAGACCATAGAAAAGATAGAGAGAGAGTGAGAGAGGCAAGATATACAAAAAGTGCCGAAACAGAGAGACCGAACCAACCCCCTACGGTTACATCTAAAGTAGACAGACACCCCCACCCCTACGTCAAAATAAAACAGAATTAAGAATAATAGATTTTTCCTTTTTACTCTAACAGTGATATGAATATGATACACAAATCTTGTCTTTCCACTACAGATCAAACCAACCCCCAACCACTGTTATACTTCTCTGCCTCAAGCCTGTACGTCAGCATCCTTCCTTCACCTCCCAAATCCTCTTCTACTCTACCTCCATTTTTAACGCCCTGTTTCCACCATAAGGCATCAGNAATATGATACACAAATCTTGTCTTTCCACTACAGATCAAACCAACCCCCAACCACTGTTATACTTCTCTGTCTCAAGCCTGTACGTCAGCATCCTTCCTTCACCTCCCAAATCCTCTTCTACTCTACCTCCATTTTTAACGCCCTGTTTCCACCATAAGGCATCAGATACATAATCAGAGACCCTATGGTTTAAGGAAGTCATATCTCTCAGCAAATAGAACAAACTAACCGGAATATGGACCCAATGTAAACAAAACAATCACATACAAAATGTTACAACCATGCCCAAACAGAAACAACAAAGATGCAGTGGAAATAGAATCACATCCATTAACACTTATGCTATTTAGATTAATTAACGGTGGATGATAGAGGTAACCTTACATATTTGTCAACAGGCTCTTGTACACTAGTCTCTAGTTCTGATCTGATCCAGAAGACGAAGAGCTATCGCTGTCCGAATCTGCATGCCCAACACAAAGGGGTTTAGTAACAAAAATCACAAAAGCAATATATCAGAGAATATGGTNAGTTCTGATCTGATCCAGAAGACGAAGAGCTATCGCTGTCCGAATCTGCATGACCAACACACAGGGGTTTAGTAACAAAAATCACAAAAGCAATATATCAGAGAATATGGTAGATAACTCAGAGNGCAATATATCAGAGAATATGGTAGAAGCATGTACCACTAGAAGAGCTGGAACCACTGGAAGAGCTGCTTGAACTACTTGATCTGCTTGACTCATTATTTTGCTTCTCCACTTGAGAAGGTAATGGTGTAGGAAGTGTCTTTTTAGCTGTGGTAAAGAATTATCATCCGTAAGTTGTTCACACCAAGCAGAGGGAAGTAATTCATAAAAGGTCCCTGCAAAATTACCTGTGTTGCCACCCTCCCTAGAAAACTCATGTGCCACTGGTGCTGGAGCCTGCAATTGAGGGGAAAAACAAACAAATATGAGCATATAATTTTAAGTAAAAAAAAGGAAGTAAAAATCTCAGGAGAGGTACAATTACCATCTGTNTTGAGAAGGTAATGGTGTAGGAAGTGTCTTTTTAGCTGTGGTAAAGAATTATTATCAGTAAGTTGTTCAAACGAAGCAGAGGGAAGTAATTCAAAATAAGGGGCCTGCAAAATTACCTGTGTTGCCACCCTCCCTAGAAAACTCATGTGCCACTGGTGCTGGAGCCTGCAATTGAGGAGAAAAACAAACAAAGGAAAAACAAACAAATATGAGCATATAATTTTAAGTAACAAAAAAAAAAGGAAGTAAAAATCTCAGGAGAGGTACAATTACCATCTGCTGTTGGCTATTCCTCTCGGCTTCTGCTCTAGCTTGAATAGCTAGCTCAGCTTTTCTCTTTTTCTTGCTCAAGCCCTTTTTGTAGTTGGTTACAAATCTGTCCAACTCCCACAGGGTCTCTGGATCAACACTATCAATATCGACTTCAATTTCTTCATCCCGTAGCTTCACAGCAGTATTCCTCTTGTTAACAATTTGTACAATTGCATCTAGTTTATCTGGAGGCAAGTTTTGCAAGTGGCCACTAAGCTTCTGCTTTTCTTCATAAGTCATATCTCTTTTATTGGGTTCATTTGCCTTGGGCTTCTTGAGAGCAGGTGTCCTTCCGGAAGGTGTTGCACTGGTTGGAGTTCTTCCAGGTGTTGTAGTCGGTTGGCGATTACTCCAGTCTGCTCTGTCTATCGTATTCCTCACATTAATAGGTGGTGGAGGCATCGTAGGACCCAGTCTAGACCTCATTGTAGGAGTTGGAAGATTCATTTCATAACCAGTGACAAATCTCATTTCACGATTATAATCTGCCTCTATTACAGCCCATCTTTCTTCAAAGATCTGTAATAGTGTTTCCGCCATGACATGGACATCTTGTCCTTGTGGGTTGTAAGTCATGGCATTGTGGAAAGTAAGTCTAACATCCTCTGCAAATTCTCTTGGTGACTTGTACAAATTCTTTGTTAACGCAGACTTGATAGTTCCCAGATCCATAGGATGCTCGATAATGGTGAAATAATCATGTAAACCCATACCCTTCACGTCTACTGGAGCATTGAACACCCAACCATGCTTATGCTTCATCAGCCTTTCAAGTAGAGCACTACAATTCTTGAAAACTTTAGAACCTGCACCAAAACCATGCCCAAGGTCCCCTCCTTGCTTCTTTGCACTCGATTTTGATTTCTTGTTAGTCTCTGCAGGTGGTAACTTGTCACCAAGTAAAAACTCAGACGTTCTATAAAACTGATTTGCCTTGGGTGTCCTTTTCTCTTTTTCCACATGCTCATTGACTCCCTGAGTATTATCCAACACTGATATACTTAGTTGATTTACAGGCCTTGGTGCTCTGATGACCTCACGAGGAAGTCCAGCTGAGGCAAACCCAGAGAGAATCCTTCCTCCACCGTTATTAATACCAGTGTTAATCAAAACACGAGAATCGTTATATGCACCAATTTCTCCCTCTTTATCCTCTATCTTCTTTACCATACCTCTGACCACGTTAAGCTGATCTTCAAGCTTCTTCCTGATCTCCTCTTTCTGTTGCTTCGTTGTGGAGGCTACATGTATCCTAATACGTCCGTCTGCGCCCTCCTCCATTGGCATGCTTCCAGCAGCAGTAGCACGAGCAGAGTCAGAGGTAAGCCCTGCAGGCTGTTGGGCATCAGTGGCATCTCTTTCCACAAGGTTTTCAGGATGAGTTTCTTTAATGGGGTTATCTGCATCTACCACGTGGACATATTCCTCAGAAGACACTTCAATGGGATTCTTATCAACAACAAGAGTATTGACATCTTCCACGGATAGGGTTTGAGAAGGTGCTTCAATGGGGTTCTTGTCAATAATCACAGTAGTACCATCTTCTTGGGCAAGACTTTTACTAGGTTCCTTGATAGAGTTCTCATCAACAACCACTGTATTGACATCATCTTGAGTTTTTTGGCTTTGGGAGGGTACTTCTACAGACTTCTCGCCTACAATAGTATCCCCATCATCCTGGCGCAAAGGATCTGGGAGAGGTTGCATAACGTTCTTGTCCATAGCGGCCAAACTTGCATCATCCTGAGGTTCGGCTTGAGAAAATGCTTCCACAAGAGGCTTGTCAATGACTTTGTCCGAATCACCACCAAGCAGGTTTTCAGAAGGTGCACCAGTTGAGTTTTTGGCTATACTGGCCACATTGTCTTCCTGAGTATTGGTCTCAAGAGCAGCCTCTTTGACAGAATTCTTCACCACATCGATAGGATCCACGGATTCTGGAGCTGGGATTTCAGCAGGATTCACATCATTGCTATCATTCTCTTTTTCTAATATCCCTTCTGGTTTCTCGGTGGCACCAATAGCCTCAAGGGCAAAGAAAGGTGACTGTTTTCTTTGACCTTTTCCTTTCCTCTTATAAACTTTAATGCTTTGCTTCTCTCTAGCTCCATCGATTCNATATCCCTTCTGGTTTCTCGGTGGCACCAATAGCCTCAAGGGCAAAGAAAGGAGACTGTTTTCTTTGACCTTTTCCTTTCCTCTTATAAACTTTAATGCTTTGCTTCTCTCTAGCTCCATCGATTCCTTCTCCTCCGTTAACAGGCTCCGAAGCCATACATATACTTCAGAAACCCTAATTTCACGCCTTAATTGCTCTCGATTGATGCCCTTCTCTTCACTTGTCCCCTTTAACAGTCAGAAAGCCCTCAAATCAGCCGAAACAATATCATACACAATGAAACCCTAATTTCCGTACGGAAACCTTGGTTCGATTCTGAGAGAGTGTGTAAACTTATGAGACTGCACAAGGCCCACGAAATTAGGGTTTCTGATTCACAGCAATTAATTTGACGCAGCAAGTAGATGCCGATTAAATCCCAGAAGAATCTGGGTAGAGTCTCGATAAGAACGGAGACAAATTAGGTCATTCGAATCTGAGAGCTTTGAGATCGACACAAAAACCTTGAGAAAAGGAGAAAACTTGCGTCAAGAAAACGAAATCAGAGGAAGATAGATATTCGAAAGAAATTTTGATCTAAAGAGGTGAAATTGGAGAAAGCTTACCTGCGAGTTAGAGAGAGAGAAAAGGCGCCGCAAGAGCGAAGAAGAAGAACCAGCGTTAGATTTTGCTCGTTTACCCGACCCGACGCTTTTTAGGGTTGGGCCTAAATTGTTAAAAACAAATCTATGT
>OVBW01000714.1:915-19439 GCA_900406355.1 Erysimum pusillum | reverse complement strand
GGAGCCGACCATTTCTTCGTTTCTTGCCATGATTGGGTTCGTTTTCTTTCTCGTACCGGACTCTCTATTTTGTTTTTTTTTTGTGATGTAGATACTAAAACCTAACATTTATAGACGTCTTGCAGGCGCCAGATGTCTCAGGATCGAACCCGGAGATGATGAAAAACCTGATAAGAGTTCTCTGCAACGCCAACACATCAGAAGGTTTCATGCCCCAACGAGACGTCTCAATCCCGGAGATCAACATCCCCAGGGGCCAACTTGGCCCACCTCGGTTATCCCACTCTTCCGGCCATGACCGACCCATCCTTGCTTTTTTCGCAGGCGGCTCACACGGCTATATCCGCAAAATTCTACTACAACACTGGAAAGACAAAGACGAGGAGGTCCAAGTCCACGAGTACTTAGCCAAAAACGAAGACTACTTCAAGCTCATGGCCAAGGCAAGGTTCTGTCTCTGTCCTAGTGGCTACGAAGTGGCTAGCCCTCGAGTCGTTGCAGCCATTAACTTAGGTTGCGTCCCTGTCATCGTCTCTGATCACTACGCCTTGCCCTTCTCAGACGTTCTTGATTGGACTAAGTTCACAATTCATGTTCCCTCTGAGAAAATCCCTGAGATTAAAACCATACTAAAGAACGTGTCCTGGAGACGTTACAGGGTGTTGCAAAGAAGAGTTATGCAGGTCCAGAGACATTTCGTGCTCAACAGACCTTCACAACCGTTTGACATGCTTCGAATGCTTCTTCACTCAGTTTGGTTGAGAAGGCTAAACCTGAGGTTGCCTTTGTGATTCTACATACTCTGTTTTTTTGGGGAATGAATATTGGTATAGAACTAGAACGTGAACAGTACAACATTGAACGTAGCTACAACAATAACCAAAAAAAAGTTTACATATAACTAATTACTTAAAACAGTTTTGATACTGTTTCTGTTTAATGAATTGTTTGAATCACTCTTTATAACTCAACTTCGATTAGATGTAATCGTTTGGTCTCTATAGGCATCTTTTCCAATTCAAATNGTATAGAACTAGAACGTGAACAGTACAACATTGAACGTAGCTACAACAATAATTAACCAAAAAAAAAAGTTTACATATAACTAATTACTTAAAACAGTTTTGATACTGTTTCTGTTTAATAAATTGTTTGAATCACTCTTTATAACTCAACTTCGATTAGATGTAATCGTTTGGTCTCTATAGGTATCTTTTCCAATTCAAATGTGACTAAACCAGAGAAGGAATCGTACTCGAAGGCAATCTCATTTGACTCAACAACGCATCTCTTAGGCTTCACCGATGAGTAAGCTCCGAATTTACCACATCCTTTAACTTCCATTACCACTTTCATCTTCTTGGCTTCATATCTAAGTCCGTCGATAGCTCCTCCCGAATTAAACATGTTTACAAGACCGATTGGCGCAAAAGAGACACCATCAGTAGTCAGATGACTAATGGGACTCACAGTGAAGATCTCGTGCTCACAGATTTTGAGTGAGATTGGGAGAGACACGTTGTATGGCATAACGGTGAGTTCGCCTCTGCTCTGGGAGTAAACAGCACAATCTCCATTCCAGGTTGATGGATCAGTAGAGGCCTCAGATATCAAATGCACATCACGACCACGAATGGAGCCAGTGAGGCAATCAGTTTTTGTCTGGTGGAAGATGTTTTTTCTTTCTGTGCTGCTCCAAGCTGCTCCTTGGCAGTTATACACGCCAAGAACACCAGTATACTTGTTCATGTTCCATATCTTTAGCAAGCTGAAACCAAACAATCAACAATAAGAAAATGAGCAATCAATCAAAAAATTTGAAGTCTTATCTTTATAAGCCAAATTTGCTTACCTAACACCATCGCGGGTAGGATCTGTGAACAAACAATCGCGAGTAGGTCTACCAGGCAATCGAGCACGAAGGATCGATCCATCAGGCAACACAAGCTTTCTTAGAAGCTCAAAGTTATGCTTTCCAGGAGCATCACTACTCATCAAGAACAGAAACAATAGGTAACAATGTAAGTTTGCAATCATTAGGCAAGTTCAGGTGGAGATATATTATAAATTTAAGTTCAGNTTCTTTCTGTGCTGCTCCAAGCTGCTCCTTGGCAGTTATACACGCCAAGAACTCCAGTATACTTGTTCATGTTCCAGATCTTTAGCAAGCTGAAACCAAACAATCAACAAAAAGAAAATGAGCAATCAATCAAAAAATTTGAAGTCTTATCTTTATAAGCCAAATTTGCTTACCTAACACCATCGCGCGTAGGATCTGCGAACAAACAATCGCGAGTTGGTCTACCAGGCAATCGAGCACGAAGGATCGATCCATCAGGCAACACAAGCTTTCTTAGAAGCTCGAAGTTATGCTTTCCAGGAGCATCACTACTCATCAAGAACAGAAACAATAGATAACAAACAATGTAAGTTTGCAATCATTAGGCAAGTTCAGGTGGAGATATATTATAAATTTAAGTTCAATGATACCTCACGTAAATGGGTCCACCACTGATGGCCCTAGCAGAGGCATGGTACTCCGCGGCAGGGTGCACGGAATGGAACATGTCCCAGTCAGGCTGCATAAACTCTCCCAAGAACACACTGTTATATGCAACCGACGCTATGTGAATGGTGTGAGTCACCGGATCACGTGGGTAGAAATCATCTGATGCTCTAATCACAGCTGTTTGCTTAGAGCAGTAAAGAGCATCCGTATTGTGGCTCATACAAGCAATGCAGCCATTATCTGGAAAGTTTTTAGCAACAGAGGAGTCAAGAGCTTGATGAAACTGACGAGTTAACTCAACCCGACCGCCTAATCCACCACCTAAAGTCTCCAATATACACTGCACATCCACCTTCACACCGTCCACACCAGCATCAGCCAAGTAACTATGAAGCTCATTGTAGAATCTATACACTTTCTTGGGGCTAACCAAACCCAATCCTTGAACCGCCATTACATCCGTCTTCCACGATGGATCGTTCTCCACCACACCCTTTGACAGATTAGGATACTTCATCACAGATCCATATTCTCCACCGGGTCTAACCCCGCCCCAATAACCCGTTATCGCGTGCCACACGTAAACGTATTTCAAACCGTGTTTCTCCTTAGCGATTTTGACAATGTTCTTAATCCCAACTTTTGGATCATCCTTCTTCTGAAACTTCGCATTCTCCTTGATCGCCGTCAATCGAAGAACCGACTGCTCTGTCTTCTCTTCAATCGTGTCATCACTCTCAACGGATTGCCAACCGTCGTCGATGATGACGAATTTCGGCGGCGTACCACCGGCGACGAGAGATTCGAGCCCAGCTTCTACGCCTTCTTGAGTCACTTCTTGGTAAAAAGCGTCCCAAGTACACCAACCGAAGTAGTCAACGATCCCTGGAAGCTTCTTCTCGTGGCGTTGACGGAAACTCTTCAGATGGGACTTAACGGTGCGAATAGCGTCCGTTATCGTTTGAAACGGATCTGTGCCGGCGTGAATATACAGAGCGTGGGTGAACGAAGACCGTTTAGTGTCGGCGTCGCCGCTCTCCAAACAGAGCTCCACCTCATCGTTAACGTTTCCTTGAAGACACGAACGGAAAGACCCTTCGATTAACGGCAAGAAAACGGTGTAAATTTTCTGGTTACTCTCGACGCCGTTTGCTCCGTCAGGCTCTAGGTGGGACCCATCGTTGCTCTCGACCAATAAGAATTGCGTCTCGTAGGGAATATCTCGGCCCATTTCGCCCATTCTCTGGGCCATCCACCAGAGCTTAAACCGGAAACAAGACATGAACCGGGAACCGCGAAGCGTACCAATCGGTACGACGTGTTTACTTTCTTCCTTGTCGAATACCGCTCCGACGAAGACTCCTTCGATCGGTCCAGCCTCCGACGCTGACGTCGTGAAGACATTATGTGGTAAACCGGTTAAAATCGTTCGGTTTTTGATGATTAGATTCCCGTCGGAAATCCGAACCGCCGGTTTAATGGTCATCTCTTCTTCTTCTTCTTCCCTTTCTCTGTACCTTCTCTTGAACGACGATGCTGCCTCGTTTCTCTGTAATAAAAATCCCAAATTTAAGAGTTTATATTAGAGATTCAGAGTTCGCAGATGAAGTCACAATTATCAATCAGATTGTAATCAAACAGATCCGAAGAAACAGTACCTTATATGAACAGAATTGAAATCCTCGAGTAGATGAACAATGCCTGCGATATCCAAGATATGGAGAAAATGGGGAAAAATCAAAAACTGTTAGCCGCAAAGTCTGGATTGGATACGAACAGAAGAGAATGATTCGTGTTCTTGGAGAGAAAGATGATTTAGATGCGATACCAGAAGACGAAGATGAGCGAATACGAAGCTCTGATGCGAGAATGTGAGCTTGAGGTTTGGATTTCAATGGAAGAGACGATGAGGAGAATGGATATGTGAGAGAGTGAATCAGAGGAGGAACCCTTTTTATACCATGGAATCCATCGTAGCACCTGTGTGACGCCATTTTTCTCTCTCTTTCTTCCTCGTTTGGGAATTTGTGAATTTTTACAAGTTTCTCGGAGTCTTTAACTCTTTATCCGATTCCAACGTGTATTTTAAAATTTTTCATTTGTGAATACTCCAATACTGTATTAAATAAACACTTTCTTTTTCGATA
This sequence comes from Erysimum pusillum, assembly GCA_900406355.1. Taxonomy (NCBI): domain Eukaryota; kingdom Viridiplantae; phylum Streptophyta; class Magnoliopsida; order Brassicales; family Brassicaceae; genus Erysimum; species Erysimum pusillum. Next base: position 14,783 of record OVBW01000714.1, on the reverse strand, counting down.
TTTTTGTTTTTGTAAACGAGAAATTAGCTTTTGGTTATTGTCAAATTAGACGTCTAGTAACAACAACTTTTCTTTGAGTAACACGTCTTTTGTTTCTTGTGATTGTTACTTTCGTATTGTGCAAAGACTGCAAGTAATCTCACCCTTATTAAAATTCTGTTTTTAATTTAGTCTCTATATAAATTTAATTCAGTTCTCAAATTATGCAAAATGTTTTAGGTGATTTTCAACGTTTTGAAAAGCTTTCATGTTAAGCTGTGAGCATCAAATTTTGGCATACGGGTCAGTCAAACCGAAATCGAGAAACCCATGTTTTGTTTCTTGTAACAACAAAAATTATAGTTGACCGTTGACAAGTTAAAAGAAAGGATGAGCTTGCCACGTAGGATATATGCTGTAACTCTAGATCATTAAAGGTTAGGTTCCCATTGGCACGCGTGTATTGACAAACTACGGAGACTCAGAAAGATTTTTTTTTTTTTTAAGGATTCAAAGTTTTTTTTTTCCACGACAGTATTACGTGTCATCTTGTCAGCGGATAATTGGCTTGATGATCTTATCAACTAGATGATATTTTCAACATAAATCTCAGAATAGAAGTTTTCTCATCCAATCTTTTGTAAAGTTTCCTGTTGCGTCATTTGTTTCTGACCTCCTATCCTCGTAGTAAATAAATGAGATTGGCATCTATAAATGTGGCTATAACTTATTTGTGTAAATGTCCTAAGTATAGTATTGGTTTTTGTTAGTTTGTTGCGCTCGTATTTATTATACATAGCCATCAAATTTAAATGTGAAAACATAACTTTCACCTAATGTATATATATCTAATAAATTTGTTACAAAAAATGACAAAAAAGTTTCTCCAGTTATGGAAGAATTGTATCAAAATTTAGGATTTAGGAATATAATTTGAATACAAAAATTAAAACTTTGTGTTATCTAATTTAGTTAAAGGAATGAAACATATCACGAAATATAAGGGCAGGAAGAGACTGACACCAACTTGTTCGCTAATATATGAAAATTGTAAAATCAAATGGGTGCAATCGACAGAAACTTCATACAAGTGGCTACATTATCTTCGCAGCTCAACTTGATTCAACAGATATCGATGATTGTGCGGCTACATGGCCCACGAAGGTCCCACGATAATTTTCTAGATAATGTTATTTTATTAAATTAAAAATTTAAATAGAGAGAGAGTACTACACGAAAATGAATAATTTGATGTTTCTTTTTTATTTTCTACTATTGTTTATACTCATAGATAATTACAGAGAACGAAATATTCGGCGATGCATGATTCGTTTGTGAAGCCTGATTCATTTGTTCAGAAAGTGATTGGGAAAGCAAATCAGCTTGTCTTTTCTTATGAGAATAAAAAGTTAGATAGTTGTCCAATTGGACCCAATGGGCTCGTCTGTCCATGTTGTACATCATCCATTAGTTGGCGGATAAGGGTTGTCAGATATTATTTTAATGTATATCATACATATTATTTCTATTTTGCTATGTTTTAAATAGTCATTTTCGTTAAGTAATGTAAAAATTAAATAGTATATAATTAGTCTTTCTTTGGTTTTGTTTCTTTGGGGTTTTTTCCAATTATTTTTTTTCATTTTAAAAATATATAAATTAAAAATGAAAATAAAGATATTGATAAAAGCAAATCAAGGTCCAACCATTTTAGGCGTAGAAGAAGACCAAAATGGAGTAAGAAAAAGAATTGGCGAAGAGGAAAACAAAAATCAGAACAATCTAGCAAAGAAAAGAATAAAAGAATACGGTCGAGAGGAGATGGTGTGAAACTGCTTGATTGAGATAAAGAAAAAAACGTAACATGTTACTAATTTGCTGTTAAATCATTCATCATCATTTTATAGTTGTATTTGCAGCCAAAGCCGATTTCTGCATTTTTACATTAGTTTTTAAGAACTTACATATTTAGATCATAACTTTTCTATTTATAATAAAGAAATATTTCTAAGTCGACCGTTATTCATTAAGAAATTAATATTGAATGGTGGTATCCATGTTAGAGACACTAATATTGTATAACACTTTTACTTTTACCTTTTTGTTTTATTCCGAATCAACCACTTGAATTTTGATTAATGAAAATGATGGTTCTAACATTTTAAACCCAAAAATATTCAGAAACCAATTATAACTTATTAAAAACATTTTATTTTCTATAATCGCGATTCATATATAGCTTAACGCGGAAAATGCATGCAATTAGTTCCAAAGGTTTTAAGCACACAACACAACCAATACATAGATGTCATAAGCAAACAACACACATATAGCTTAAGTACAAGTTCGATAGAGAGTAGATATGTGGATCGAGATTAAAAAGTTATTAAAACAAACTAAGACCACGTACGTGATAGATAGGAGTTGCGATGAGATTATAAATCTCGATGATCAATCGATGACCAAAGACATAATCTTCTCCTGAAGATTTGGCTGAATCGGCTGCACTCTATATCCAAATTGTCCATCAGGATCTCTCATCATCATTCCTCTTGCGTTGTTTTCTATAGCCATCTGCTGTTGTTGCTGCAATTTCCAAACCACATATCCATATATCTCAAAACACAAACATACTAATAGTTTCAAACCAAATCATAAGCAAAAGGCTTATATTAATGTATATATCTTTATAAATGTATGACAATTAATTATATATACCAGCTGGAAATGGAGTTGCCGATTCTCCTCCAAAGCCATCTTCTCCTGTTAAAAGAAAATTTCATGTAGCCATTAGTAAATATTTTAATCCGAAAGCTAAGAAGTAAAGTATATATATGATTGGTTGGTTATATACTCACATTTCTCCTCTTTGTCTGGAGGAACTCACTCTGTGCCAAGAAGACCATATAAGAGTTAAATGTCTGAATGTATCTATATATACATACATATACGGTATATGAAATGTATGTAGAGATGTATACATGCCTGGTAGTCTCGGACTTTGTCTAGGCCGTGTTCAATGGCGTGCTCTACAGCCATCAGGTTTTTTAAGTTGAGAGATTGTATGTCTTCCCCCTTCAAATGCCTGTATAGTCACAACTTCTATTCAATTAGGTTGATATTTCAGTATTATTTTAATCAAATGTATGATATATACTTTGTGTAAAGATGTGGCACTAAAGGGTGATGAAGAATGACCTGAGCTCCAGTTGTAAACTATCATTCTCTTTTTTGATCCTATCAATCTCATTGCTGAGGTTCTGGAACCAATATTATTCAGCATATGCATTAGATCATGAGCAATAGTGGTATTAAGAATCTAAGATCAAACAAAAAAATTCAATTATCTATACACGAAACATAAATATATCTATATATATATCACTGAAAACAAAATTTTAAGAAAACGATATGGTTATCCATATTCATGTTTTATGCAGCAGATATAACACACACACAAACTATATATATATATATATATATTGACATCCATTTATGTAAAATTATACACAGATATACATACACATTATACTCATAGCTAGGCAGTGACTTAAATGGTATACAACCCTCTGTATGCTTATTACTGTAAAGAGATATATCTCATTTGTAAGAACTAAACCTATGATTGTCAGAACTAATTAATTGATTTTTTAAAATTAGAGGTAGACCTATTTTCAAAAGGGTATTCAAAAGTATTATTTAATTTTGAAAGCCTCACAAACTGTTCAGACATTCTCATTATTAATATCACATCCCAGATTTTCTCTCAGTAACCCCATAATTACCTAAAACGGAATTACTTATGGATCTAACTCTTGGTGGTTTCAAAACACAATTGGTGAATGCATGTTTGGAATTGGAAATACTCTAAAATATAATCAAGATCTTACAAATAAAGCACAAAAAAAAAAAAGAATAATTTCCATATTTTGTGGCTCCATGTCTTTTTTAAGTACAAGGGAATCAATAAACAGGCTTGGAAGGCTATACACGAACAAACCTTTGTAGATCTGCATCTAGGGTTCGATGTTTTTTTTCTTTAACATATTTTAGGAAAAGAAAATTAAATAACCCGTTTCACGAAATTTAGCACAGATATATTTGTTGTATTTGAGACAAAACACTTTGGTAGATCTGCATCTAGGGTTAAAGATTCAATGGTCTTTTGACATGTTTTTGGCAAAGGAATTGAAAACCCATTTCATGATTTTGGCCATGGAATATATTTGAGACAAAGAAATATTAGATTATATGAAAAAGAGAGAGAGTACCTCATGCTTAGCATCCCATAGTTTCTTTCCAGATAACTTCTGGTATTGGTCCAACATAGCACCAAGATCCATGGAAGGACAACAATAATCAGTCATCTTACCATTACTTGCAAAGATTATGAGAGCAACTTTTGCATCGCAAAGAACTGTGATCTCTTTAGCCTTCTTAACCAACCCGTTCCTCCTCTTTGAGAACGTCACCACTCTGTTGTTTGCGTTCTCTATCCTCTTTATCTCTATCTTCCCTCTACCCATCTTTCTCTCTCTATCTCTTTCTCAATTTTAGGGTTTGATATGAAATTGTTAAGATGTGGAGGAGAGGATATGTGGTTTATATGAAGAACAAGAAGAGGAGCATTGGTATTAAAGCAACATTGATGAGAGAGAGAGAGATAAGAATATTTGATTAATCTTGAGGTGAAGAGAGACTTTGACAGTTTCGGACTGAAAACAAAGCTACTTTCTTGATGGCACAGTCATGGAAGGCTTGTTTTTGGTTCTCTATAGTTATAGCCAACTCTATTCTCTCTCCTTTTCACTACCAAAAAGATAAAAACTTGAAGTAACGTAATAAAAATAAAGTTAAAACAAAGAAGTTATTTTGCTTAATGAACACTCTTTGCATGTGATTGATGTTTATTGCTTTCATTTGATTTGATCATCTCTGTCTCCCTCTCTTGATAGGTTTAAGTGTCGTTTAACCTCTGGTCTCTACCGTACTATGTTTTCTTCAATGTATTTGTAGATTGAGATTATAAATAAATAAATAAATTATAAATATCTGGGAAGATCAAATTATCATATGAAATATGATCAAACTTTATCTTAGTCGTGTATGTATTTAAATTTCTATAATTAGATTTGAGATTTCAGTTTTCTAACACGATAATTTCATCATTTCGTTTTGCAACAACATTCATATATCACTTTACTTTGTGAAACTATCTTATTATATAAAAACGTGAAATATAATTGTCACAATTTTTTATCAAACAAATATTAACGATTATTTGTTAATAATTTTGTAGATAAAAAAATATACTTTTATTAAGAAACAGAAGATGGAAACAACACATTTTGGGTTTTTTGAAATTTAAGAAAAAAAATCAAAATATGAAATAAAGATTTTGATTTGTATACGAGATTTGTATACACATTAAATCATCAAACTTTTGAAAATTATATTCAACGCCAAAATCATGTACGTAATATCATGTAAAATGACGTGACATCAGATAAATTAAAATGTTTTATTTTTTTCGGACAAAGATAAATTAACATGTTATTTTTTAAAAACATGCATGAAAGCAACAGAGTTTTGCAACTTTGTAGATTTTAAACCAAATAGCTCTGTAGATTTTAGAACCACTTTTATTTTTACAGGTTCTTACTTTGGTAAAGCCAAGACATGCTATTTCAAGAACTCTATGTCATATATAGGTCTTATCGAATATCGTAGCTACACTAAAAAAATCAAACATTAATTTATAGATGAATGTTCAAGATATCATAGTGACAAAAGAAGTAAATGAAAAAAAGTTAAACTTTTGGAAAGAAAAAAAGGAGCAGTGTAATTACCAAAGACATTGGTATAACCATTGGAAGTTATCATGCTTACATCATTAAGGGAAAAATGTCATTGGTTGTTGAAAACAAAACAAGTTTACGGTTTTCTTGATTCACGTCAATCAGACACGTGTCAAATTACTGTGGAAGGTTGTGGTCAAAGACATTGGTAGTACGGCTTTCTTTATGGCATTTTCCAGATTATTAACTCTAAAATTATAAAGCCATAGATTAAATCACGACTAAAAAAAGATCGAAAATTTACTGGAAAACATCTTCCAAAATTCAGACAATAGTGAATTCATGTGGGAAACGTCTCCACTGAAGCAAAAATACCATATTGGTATTGAATTCGTATATAGCTTGAAGCTTTTTAATATTGTTCTTATAACTTCGGTTCACGCATGTTTGGCATTTCTGAGTGATTAAAAATATTGAGAAGGCAAATTTTGTTTGATCATACACGACACTAAACAAATTAGAACAAGAAGATGGAATAATATATAGTATAATCTCAATGATGTGGAAAACCACACTCTATTTTTTGCAACCGAATAATCACATATCGAATACTAATCACAAAGTTGCAGGATATAAATTTGTTTACCACTTATGATGTCTATAATGACTTCGAGTCAAGTCTTTATTCTCACAAAGAATAAAATACATGATTATAAAAAATAAGGAGGGTAAGATAATACAAACACATATTGATTAACTAGAAGTTTCGAGTGTGACTCAAAAGAGAGCAACAACAGCAGAAACAAAAGCGACCAAGAAAGTAGCACCGCCTAATGAAGAAGCGCCACTTCCAGCTGGAGTAGTGGTCCCGCTAGAGCCGGGAGGTGTAGTGGTCCCGCCTGCAGCGGGGGGAGTGGTTGCACCTGGGGTTGACCCTGCAGGTGCTGGGGAAGCACCGCCACCAGCACGTGGTGTAGCACCTCCGGTAGCACCCGCAGCAACTACATTGATGGAGAGTTTTTGACCAAAGCGGCAATGGTCAGCGACGGTGCAGATAAAGTATTGTGGTCCAGTGGCGTTTAGCCTAATTTTGACCGGAGGAACCGTCATGAGGCTGATGGGTTTCTCTTTCTCGCAGTTCTCAAATGCAGCTTGTGTTACAACTGCCACATCATGCCTCCCAGGAGCGAAATCAAATTCTGTAATAAGAATATCAAAAAGTTATTATAACATCAGTCGCTAGAAACTCTAGTAATTTTTTCTTAGTTTAAATTTTATCAACAAAAATAGTGACAAAGACATATATAACATGACCGACATGATCCATGAACAATCCCGTAATATCGACTGACATAGAAATAAAGACATAGAAAACTCACCGAGCTCGTCGCCTACACGGAAAGTTTTACCGGCAGCCCAAGTAGTATAGAACTCGAGGTCGGCAGGTCTCGTCCATTCGGTATCATCACCAACGTCGTAGTCCTCAGCGAAGACAACAATGGCCGTGAAGACCAAAACCATAAACGTCACCATTTTAAAAACTCCGGCCATTTTGTGTATGTGTTGAAGCACTCAGGTCACCCCTTTTCTTTTCTTTTCTTGGTCGATAACTATCTATACGTCGTCTCTTTAAAAGATAGTAAATGACCTTTTTGATTTTTGTGTTTGTTATGGTTTCAAAAGTCTTGCAAGAGACTTATATTTATAGGACAACAAAAAAGAGGTTCTCAAGGGTCATAAGAAAGATAAAACGAATTGAAGACGCGTTACGTGGTGTGTCGTTGAATAAATCAACCTTTAGATATTATCCACTTTTGGTCAATTTTGTCAGCTTAGCTTTTTCCCATAATTTGTTATTTTTAGAGCGTAAAAGATTGTCCGTTCGTAAATTTTGATCATGTGAAGAAAACGTGGCTAATTACTTTTGGCTGTTGATTACAATATTAGTGTTCAGACTAAATATAACTACCTAAAACCTAATAATAAGACGATGGTAAAAATAGCTAACCGATATAAAGGCATCGGAGAATAGTAGAATGCTAATGTTAGAAAGAAGAAATGGCGTTAAATGTAAGTTGGATATGGATGAAATAGGTGTTATAGCATTTATAGTGTTTATGTTGACATCTAAGCAATTTGTACATGGATAAATCGATAATTTTTGAGAAGATTCTAGGCTCAATTGTCGACCAAGGACCCATCCTTCTTTGCGTGGGTCCGTTTCAACACCAACTCAAGAAAAAATAAAAAACAACGGATTAATACAGTTACACATGTTATTTTATGATTAAAAGAAAGAAAAAAAGGGAATACGGTCATAAAACGAAACCCAAACGGGTCAAACTCACTTCAGTTTTGTTTGAGTTTGGAAAGTAATCACCCAAGTGATTTAATCCGATCCTAAACCGAAATATCCATCCCCTAAGAACACCTGTCAGTCATTGGTTATTTCTGTTCCAAGAGCCTAACCAAGCCTAACCAAAGAAACAGGATCAAGAACCTTCTTGCTCTAAACAAGAATCACTGTCTGAAACTCTTTTACTTGGACAGGTTCTTACATTATGTCCTTTTTTCTTGCAGAACCCACAAGCATAGCCTCTCTTACCAACAGCATCTTCTCCGCCACCAAGTTCACTGAGTTTCACTCTGGTCAGCTTCCCGCATGTTCTGCTGTTGTGACCACTCTCACCGCATCTTCCACATCGGTGATACCTTGTGGAAATGCCTTTAGTGACCATTGATTTCGATTTAGGACATGTTCTTCGGTTATGGCCTTTCCCGCCGCAAACCCGACATTTAAATCTTCTGTCCGCATTAGTGCCCAATTCTGGACAGTAATGGCGCCTATGGCCTTCCTGTCCGCAGTTCTTGCAATAAAATTTAATTCCTACACCATTGAGATAAAAAAAAAAACACAATGAATTTTTACCATTTCCTAGCTTGCACAAGAAACTGACACCTCAAAAGGAAAACTAAAAACTATATTTTTACACTCTGAAACAACATGAAATGTCACATTAACCAAATTTTCAGTGATAAGCCTCAACTTTTGTGATAAATGTCATTCTACTATATACTCTTGCTACTTTAAGTGACAATGCTCAACCTAATTCATCTCACATTATTGGAGAATGTAAGCAGGGAAAGTTCCAGAAAAAAAAAAGAGTAATAATAAATTGCACTGAACTCTGAATTTCTACCAAGAAACTGAGATTTTACCTTTCATGGATAAGCTTCTCTGTTCACGGTTTTCAGGGTTACTGAAGAAAGTTTTCATAAATTCGGATGCATGCTTTCTAGCAGCTGGTGTTCCTTTAGCTTTCTAGAGTTCAATAACACTAAGCAGATTCAAGGAAAGAAACCAAAAGTTGTCTCATGTTAATTCAGGATTTAAAACAAAATGGAGTACATTACAAACCTTAATTGCAGCTACCCTTTGAGCATGAAGCACTGGATCACGATGTATAATCTTCATACGCTTACTAAAAAGTCCAGTCTTGGCATTGAGACTCTATAAAATCATATTTGGACTGACTATAACAACCCCCCATGTAAAGAGTATAATATCATGAAGAATATATGAATGAAACTAGACTAACTTTTAAAGAACGGCTGATCTTTTGTCCAACTTCAGGAGGCGGTGACTGGTAAATCCGCTTCGATTTTGTCCTTTTACTGAACTTTATCTCTAAATTATCAACATCATCGTCCTCCTTTACTCTAAACGGAGAACTGCAGCATAAAAAAATGAGATTTATTTAGCCAACAATAGACGGATTTGAGATGTCAACACTTAAAATTAGACTACCTGGATCTAGCTTTCTCCCAAGGTCGTTCATCAATTGATTCTTCCCAAATGACACAATCCCCCAAACATCTGAGACAAGTCATTATGCCCTAAACAAAATTTAAGCAAAGTTCCTATAACGAGGAAAGACTTTTGTTACTCAAATGTTTGAAGTCATATAACTCTTTTACTACCTTTCCTTTGCATTGAGGGCAGTCCAATCTCGGCCTCTCGATTCCGCAATTTGAGCATGAAGTATAACCTCTTCCTCTACAAGTTGGACAGGGAAGCTCTCGAATGTATTGACCGTTAGGACCAAACCATGACCTTGGTTCACGCGAGTCATCAGATACGTTCCTGAAGAAACCATCACCAAAAAACACATTTTGAAGCTCAACCAACTGTGGATACATGTATCTACCAACTTGGCCAAGTAACTAACACACTGATTTCTGATAACTTGGGACTTTGAGCTGAGGATAAGGCAATCATATCGATGGAGAGATAACTTGCTTTGGAAGAAGACTACACTACCACTGGAGTGCATTGAGGACAAGACTGTTTCTTTTTTAGCAAGATGGAATGATATGTATTTCTTATTTATTAAGGATTTCTATTTTCTTGATTTATAGTGATTGTGAGTTTAGAGCTGTTTGATGAAATTGATAGCATGAAGAGACGTATGAGTGAAGAGAAGAGTGAATTCATATAAAAAAGAATTTTGGAAATGTCTAACCTGGGCTTGAAATCAACACCAAACAGTTCCTCTGAAGGATCATAACCCATCTGTCGCTGTTCAAAGCAGGGCAAGAGTGAGATTCCATCAATGTGATTACCAAGAGTGATATACGATTTGTAAAAGAAAAATAAGGTAGGGAGTAACAATACGTTGTTTTGTCTGGAGGATGAAACAGAACCATCGTTGTTGTCTGAAGAAGAAGAAGAAATGGCGCGAGGAAAGAAGGCGAATTTTTTGTTGGGATTGAGAAGAAATAGAGATCGGGTGTTCTTCCTTCTCCCCCATTGTGACTGAAAAACCTGAAATCTAGCATGAATCGAGCACATGAGGAGAGAACAAACAAACCCTGGTTAAAACTTACGAAAGCAAGATCAGGAACACACCCACCACACACACGACTGTTCGTCTGAAAAAAAGACAAAAAGAAAGAGGAAGCTTTAACTTGCGTTTTCGAGATTGTGGCTAAGAAGCGGGGACGATACTACGTGGCATATGTTTTACTCTCTTATTTGAACCATGGTTTGATTTCTGGTTCTATAGTCAATCAGCCACAACTGTGCTAGTTACTTAAATTTATACCAATCAAATCCTTCGAACATTGAAGATTTAAGTGACTAAAATACTAAAAGGTAAGTTCGAACTTGTTTTCAACTTTGGAGTTTCATAACTTTATCATAAAATCAAAGAAATCTATAAAATCTCGATTTTTATTTCCTGATCGCCTATCATATCAGACACAAAAGAAATCAATTATCTCAAATGAATAGAATTATAGAAATCAAAATCCATGATCTCGCCACAAAATTCTACTCCCAAAGTTTAAAAAAAAGTAAAACAATTTGAGACAAAAGAAAAGATTGGAAAAGATACGAGAAACAGAGACCAATCCATCGTCCTTGTTTGTTAACAGCAAACACCATCACTTCCTGCTGAGCTGAACGATATTCTCTCCGGCTTTTCAGACCCAAATGTGAATTTGATACCTAACCTCGCATCATCATCCTCATTGACCACTTCTTCGTTCACAGAGGGGAACGAGAAGACCAGGGGAGACTTATCTCCTCCTCTGTTACTGTTGAAACTATATTGAGGAATCTCATCATCTTTTCTCACTTCGTGATGACCTGTAATGGCAACACCACCACTTGGTGCTGGGCTTGTTGTGAATGGCATGATTGATGGAGTTGTGGGCTCTGATGATGTTGCTCCATCGGATGAAGAGACCGGGAATGTGAAGCCAGCGTTTGTACCCGAAGGGACTGCCCATTTTTGGAAGGGCTTGGCTACTGAGATCGACGGAAGTACTGGTTTATTATTTCCCAGTGAATGAGATGGTGGTTTAGGGACATTTGCAGGCTCGCCTCCAAAAGAAAAGGGAACAGCTTTTGCAGCGTCCTGAGAAGAAGTGACCAACTGCAGCAATTCAATTTGCCACAAGATCAAATTCAAATTGTCAACAAAGATATATCTCTCTACTATTAAAGAAGTTTATCCAGTTTCCAGAGAGATCTAAGTTGTTTTAAAGTCACAAATGAAGCAAAAACTGACGAAGCTTGTTTACTTCCTATGTTACGGGATATATTAAGGTTCCTCACACTCAAAAGCCAAACATTAGAAACCAAAACCTCAAAACCCTAATGCAAGATGCGTTAACAAGATAAAGAGACAAGTGCTCACAATACCTCTTCATGCGTGCTTCTGGAAAATGAACCCTTCGGCTTCTCTAACCCAAATTGGAGTGCGTTACCACTCCTACTTGCTGCTTGTGTTCCAAGGAATATTCCATTTGACGCTGAAGCGGTCTTGGTCATTACATTTTGAGTATCACCAGTGGTAGTTGCAGGAGGTTCAAGCACAGAGGATGACAAGTTGTGAGAGAAAATGTTCTGGATATCTTTATTCAATTTAGCTGGGCCATCCTTTTTCACATTGTTGACGTTCGAGCTGCTTTGTTCAACGGTTTTTGAAGACTCTGGATATCTCCAGGAAGTGGCAAGCTTTAACTCAGCAGATTTATTTTTCGGGGTGGATTGGGTCCGTTCAAGGTGATCCAATATTGTCCTAGCAATCTGACTAGAATGTGTAGGCACAGTCGGGGTACCAACTTCTGACTCTTTATGCTTACCATATGTTGTTTTCTGGGACCTAGATAGGTAACTGGATTCCATTGCTTCAGAGCTCTTCGTGATGGCAGAATTTTCAAAACGAGCGATACCACGGGAAGGTCGTGAATAAGGAGACACCATGGATGGCGTAGTGCTCTGGCGAGATCTTCTACTGGGTCCAAAAAGTCCACCATCTCTTCCGTTGCTAAGCTGTGCACATTAAAAAGTGGTTAATTAGGTTGCAACAGGAGGAAATGGGATTCAGCAGATAGAAGGAAACCAGGAAAGATTCAAAAAGCAGCATGGTTGTGACTCTAATTTAGAACCAAGCTTTACAAAATGTAACAAGACCTAGAGGATCGACATTATGAATGCATAAACGAAAATAACTCTGGTAAAGTCAAGTCAAGGCAAAGGTGTCTAAATTTTAGTCATCTGCACAGCTGAAGTTCCATAACATAAGCTCCAGGACAATTGAAAATAGTCCGTCATCAAGCATCAAATTAAGAACGACATGTTAGAAAGAAACCATCCAAAACCTCCATTTGAAGAGTTTGGAAGTCAACATGTCTGGGAAGAATACCATACTTTCTTTTAGATTGTCTTAAAGTTTACAAAAAAAAAAAAAAAAAAAAAAGAAAGNTTTTAAATTTTTTTAAAGTTTAAAAAAAAAAAAAAAAAAAAATAGCAAGTGCACACTTTATAACTCTTATAGGTAATCAGAACTATAGAGCCCATGGAGAGTTTACCTGGCCATATCTTGTCTGCACACTTTGATAGGGTGACTGGAGGTTACTTAGGCGCTTGCTACTATCGTTCTGCAGTTGCATCAACTGAGCACAAAAACAGGAACATCTCAAATATACCAAAAATATTTGAGCAAAAAAAAAGCATTAAGAAAAAACTCCACACACCTTTGACTTGGAATTTGAAAGGATGGTTCTAGAATATGGGGTCCTTGGAAAATTTTGAAGCCCAAAGCTTTCTCGTTGGCTTTGAGGAGTTGCAAAACCAGATTGCTCACCTGTCTTGATACCAGGCCAACAGGTAGACTTGCTCGATGGTGATGCAAGTGATGGTTTTCCTACTAGCATACCCCTATCTAAACAATCCTTTTCATTCCTTGCTACAAAACCTTGGGAACTACTTGATGAGGTCTGGCCTCCCATATATGCCTTAGCAAGTTCTGCCGGTGAAAGACCAGCTTCATCTCGTATTGGTTTGTCTCCGTCAAAAATCTATGAAAAAATGAGTAAATTAAAAAAAAAAAAAATGAAATAAGGACCAGTAAAGAAGGAAACATCAACTCTTTGATGAAGCAAATATGTGAAATCTCAGAGCTCTTCCTGCTTAACTATTTATTCATAAGTTTTCACAGACAATCCAATTTCAGACTAATCCTAAATTCTGCAAACTAAACTTTTAGAATTTTCCGGCAACTGGAATAGCCTAAGCAACTC
>OVBW01000713.1:0-19061 GCA_900406355.1 Erysimum pusillum | reverse complement strand
AGCTGCGTCTCCGAGGTCACAATCACCGGCGAGAGCTGCGAGTCAGCCTTCGCCGTCGAAGCTTAGCCGGAAAACGGAACATTCTCCGTATAGAAGGAATCCATTGGGTGAGATTGATCCAAACTCTGTAGCGTTTCCACTCTCTCAAAGTAACATCAATTGCAACAAAAAGATGATGAACAGAGACAATGAAGGATTGAATAAAGAATCTGGAAATTTCTTGGCTCAGGTATTTGAATCTAATCTGAGAATTTGGTTTTGTTGGATTGAATTTGAATTAAGAGATTGTTCATGTTTGTGTTGTTGAAGTTTGAATCCAATCTATGTATTTGGTATTGTTGGAGTGAATGTGAATGTTTGCTTTATGATTGTGTTTTCAGAAGACGAGTACGAAAACCGCTACACAAGCGCCACTTCGAAGATCCGCAAGCCCGAGTCGAGCCATGAAAGAGCAACAAGAGGCAGTGGAAGAGTGTAAGATAGTGTTGTCATCTGGAACTGAATTGGTCAAGCCTCAGATTATGAGCAGGAGCAGATCATTGAGGAAATCTCGTGATTTCGATTTTAGTCCCGAAACATTGCTCTCAAACAACGTCGAGAACAACAACGTTAACAGTAACATTGCGACGGCAGGATCAACATTACCATCTTACACAGCTTTGCTTTTAGAAGATATTCAGAATTTCCACCAGAAGAGTGTTAATGTCAATACATTAAGTTCATCTATGTCCAAGGCTTGTTCAATTGTTGAAGCAGTTGCAGATCTTAACTCCACTACGAATCAACACCAAAGAACCGAGCTCAGTTTCACATCCGCAGCAGCGAAGAAAGCGGATTTAATGGAGCCAAGCTTTGAGAAATATGTGACTGTTAAGAGAGGAGGTTCTTCATTGGAGGATATGGAAGAGCAAGAATCTTCAGGAAGCAACAGTATCACAGGAAGTAGTTGTGTAGTGCAGCGACAAGGATACTCATCGTCGTCTTCATGGGAACCGAATTCAGCTGAATCGACTGATCGAGTGAGTATGAGAGCAAACAAACAAGAACGTGACCGGAGTCCTCTTGGTGTGAATTATGAGAAACAAGAGTTTGATCCGTTAAAGAAGAATGGTGTTGGAGTTGGACGCAAAAGAGTAGCTCTTGTTGATTCGTCGTCTTCAAGCAAATGCGTTCTTCAGGCAACGACGGCTCGTGTTGCTGCAGTTTCAATGTAACAAATCACGAATTCGATGTTTCTTCTCTTAATGGTTGCAGTGTAGCAACCGGTTTTCGTTTCTTTTGTATTTGATCATTTCAATCGAATATTCCTTCTTCATGGTTAAAATTTAGATAGCAAAATTATAATTCATCATATCACGCAAATGCATCAAATATACACACACACACACACACAAAAGCAAACTTTAAAATTCAATCACACTTAAAAGAGATCATGTATAAACATGTACGGTCTCAAACAGTTACTCTTGATTTTTTTTCTTTTGCAGATCTCTGTTCTGCTGCCTGAGAGCGATTGGTTTTTTCTAGCATCTGAACAACTTTCCTCATTTTTGGTCTGTCTAAAGGATTATACTCAACGCATCCTAGACCAATGCTGATGCAAGTCAGTATATCGTCCTTATCACGTGTTTCTAAGTTCGAGTCCTCTGGTTTCAGTGGTTTCTTTTCCTCGTACATCCTCTTTGCCTTCACGAAAAACATTACCGCAAATAAAAGATTTACTAACTCATCATGTTGTGTTATGTAGATTTATATGAAACATCCTGCAGTTTTAAAACTATTTTGTTTGAGTATACTTACATAGGTTATAAGATCGTCCCCATTTTCCCCTATTTTCGTATTCCACATACGCTTACCACTCAAGATTTCAAGAACCAACACGCCGAAACTGTAAACATCTGTCTTAAACGTGATCTGCCCTTCGTCTAGAAACTCTGGAGCAACATAGCCTCTGTAAAATCATATAACATTAATCACTTAACTTCATTTCTTAATGTATACATGCGTACACAATTAATTCATATAGAAAACCTTGGTACTTACCGGGTCCCAATGATGTTTTCCGTAAACAGTTTGGTTATCTGGCTCTCATCGAACAATTTAGCCAAACCAAAATCAGCGATCTTCGGTGTCATGTCGATATCGAGCAATACGTTACCTGGTTTAAGATCCCGGTGAACTAGCTGAGCATGGCAATCTTGATGAAGATAAAGAATTCCTCTAGCGACACCTTCTATTATTCCATAGCGTGTTTCCCATCCCAATGGCTCATGGCCCTTATCTATGTATAAGCATAGAGATTTTTTAGACCATTTTTCAAAAAATTATGCAAGAAGGGAATACTAAGACAAGAATATACCAAAGATGAACTTGTCAAGACTTGTGTTGGGTATGAACTCATATATGAGAGCTCTTTCATTTTCTTCAACAGAAAAGCCCACAAGTCTCACAAGATTACGATGCGAAAGTTTAGCCATCGACATGACTTCGTTTTTAAACTCAATTTCGCCTTGATTACTTTTTTGGGTCAACTTTTTCACTGCTACTTTTTCTCCATTAAGCACACCCTGTAGCATATCCATCAACAATGAAAATTAAAACTATAATCTACATACTTAAAACAAATATATCTTTTATGTATTAATTATTATTTTTTGTTTTTTGTGCAAAAACTTTTATGTATTTATTATATTTATAAATATGTTATGTATCTAGTAGTTTTGAAAATAAAGCAACTAATATATAGACACACATTACATTAGATTTGTTAGATTATTACCTCATAAACTATCCCGAATCCACCTTGTCCGATTTCCGTTGAGAAATTATTGGTTGCAATTCTTATTGCACTGAATTCAAATTTCAAGGAATCTTCCCTGATTTGCTCTGTACGTCACAATAATAATGTTAGGAATTTGTACACTTTTTTAGCTATATATATATATATGTGTGTTGCAACTCACTTTGGCGTTTGTGTTTCTTATTCTTCAAAATCAAGACAATAACAACGCATGTTAGGAACAGGAAGACAACGCCGCCAACAATAACAACAACTATAAAGACCACACCTTTAACACCATCTACAACAAAACCTTTTCCTTCACTAACTGTCACATTTGGTGGAGTAGGAGGCGGCAACACCCGAGTTGGCTCCTCGGCTGTCAGATCATAAAACCGTAAGGTGTCATACCTCAAATTACAGCTTACGGTTCCCTTCCTGCAACCCATTTTTGTATTACAAAAAATCGGAATACGACCTATGTTCCACGTAAGACAATCAATGCAGTCACGTTCCGAAATCTCGGGCGTGCACTGCATAAGACCATACAACGTCTGAAGCGATTGGGATCCATTCGCTTTAGAGACGGCGAACTTCTTCCTCTGTCCGCCTGCCGCTGCTCTTTTCATTAACACTTCTAGTAAATTCGTTAGCATGTTTTCCCATGTGGCTTTTTCACCAGGGAAATCGAAATTTGAGGCCATATAAAATCCACCAGTTATCTCCATCGTGTTCAAGATGGTGCGGTTTGAGTACCTGAACATAAATTTTGTTGAATAATTTGTGGTGAAATATCTCATATTGAAAAGATGCAAAGAGACTTGAGTAGTATATAGAGAACATGGTTCAATCTACTTATTGTTAATTGGTTTTAAGTTGGAATACCATAAAACTTAAAATGATATTAGAGACCGAATACACGTTGCCCCACTAATTTGGCCTGGAAAATAAACCGATCTCTCCCGCTAATCGATGGCCCAAAGAATGGGTCAATTCTTTCGAGATCTCTAGAAGATCATCTCAAGGGAGCGTGATGGATTATGTCGAGATTAATGACTAGAAGAATCATTGTCTCGAGGGGACGTGTGAAGAGAAAGATTTCACAACGAAAAGATGAAAAAGGACTTGAATAGTATATAACATGTACTAATCCACCCATTACTAATTGATTTTGAGTTAGAATCTCATAAAACTTAATAAAAAGATAACATATGTCAATCCAAGAGAAAGTGAGGTTTGACTTTTGACTACCTGAGCATACAGTGGTCGTACCATATGTTGGCTTCTTTTTGGATTGGACATCGTTCCCTTATCTCTTGTCCGGCTCTAATAATGCATCCGATGCAGTCAATGGGTTTGACGTCACCTCTACACAGTATCAAAGAGTTGACTTTCTCATTATCGGTTACTCCAACAGAAACGTTGTAAAACCCGTCTTGGTTCTGCGGAAGAGACGAGAGGGAAGAGATGAGTGACTTGAGGTTGACTTCATAGCTGCTATTGACCGTGAAGTTCCCTCTCTCATTTACACAGAAAGAGTAGATAAATCGATTTCCCTGAGATTGTACGGGGAGTAGTTGCGATGAGAGCAACAAAGTTGACAATAGAACAAGACATTGCCAAGTGTATAACTTAGGAATATCAGCATAACTCATTATATAATCTCTCGGTCTCTCTAGTCTTTTTGTTTATCTTCTTACTCTCTTGCTTGATTTCATTCATCATGGCTATGATTGTAGCATTTATATAGCCATATAGCTAGGGACAGTGAAGTTGGGCATTAATTAAAATACAGTAATAATTGGAAAATGGCGCGATTGTCCGTTGACAAGTTACCCCGTGACTGATTCTGTCTTTGTATATTTTTTTTAATTTTTATAATTTTTTTTTGAATGATATAAATATACTTGGGACAATTGGAAATTAAGAATTATATTCTAATTTTTGTAGACCAAAGAAAAAAACGTAAAATATATATTCTAAATCTCGTAGAACAATACATATTTTAAATTTCGGAAAACATAAACTAAACCGTAAAATACATCTTCTAAATTCCGTAGAACAAGAGTAATGTGTAGAAGATATGTTCTAAATTTCGTAGAAATATTGATATACCGAATTTTAAAATTTTAAGAACAGAAATTAATTATAAATTCCGTAGAACATGTACAAACATATGATCTTATAAATTTAGAACACATAAAAATGTAAAATACATATTGTATTGTAAATATAATTAAAAACTTTATTCTTTAAATGTCCTTATTTATTGTTGGGAGATTTGCAAAAATACCCCTCATTTTTTAGCAAAATGACCAAATTGCCCTTAATGATCAAAACCCTATCCTCAAGACTCAAAACCCTATCTTCTTCAAAAAATTTCCGCCAAAATTTTCCCGCCAAAATTTCAAAAAATTTCCCGCCAAAAATTTCAAAAATTTTCCCGCCAAAAAATTTCGAAAATTTTCCCGCTAAAATTTTTCACGCCAAAAATTCCAAAAATTTTCCCGCAAAAAAAAAAACATGTAAAAATCATATAAAAACCATGTAAAAACCATATAAAAACCATGTAAAAAAAAACCATATAAAAAGCATGTAAAAACCATATAAAAAGCATGTAAAAACGATGTAAATAACCTTATAAATACTTTGTAAAACGCCTATAGAACATTTTTGCAATAAAATGGTTTTACTAGGTATTTATAAGATTTTATAAGGTTTTGAAATCTTATAAAATAGCTTATATAACATTTTAAAAACTTTACAAAAAGCTTGTAAAATCCGTATAAAAACCTTATAAACCTTGTAAAACCTTATAAAATTGTAGTTGCTTTCACCGGCTAAAGTATGTTGNTAAAAACCGTATAAAAGACCATAGAAAAGCCTTATAAAAACTTTATAAAAACCTTAAGGAGTTACCAAGTTTTTGTGTTAAACCATATAAAAACCATATAAAAACCATCTAAAAATCATATAAAAACCATGTAAAAACCAAATAAAAATCATGTAAAAACCATGTAAAAAAAACCATATAAAAACCATGTAAAAGGTATTGTTTTTCCCGCCAAAAAAATTTTCCGAAAAAAATTTTCCCGCCAAAAAACGTTTTTTCGTAAACAAAATTTCCGAAAAAAAAAATTTCCCGCAACTTTTTTGGCGGGAAAAGTAATCCCGTAAACCACAAAAAGTTTCCCGCCAAAAAAAATTTTCAACAAAAATTTTCCGCAAAAAAAAAAATTCCTGCCAAAAATTTCCCGTAATTTTTTGGCCGGAAAAATAATCTCATAATTTATTCCGCCAAAAATTATTGTAATTATTTATTTTTTGAATATAAATATTTTTTAAATAAGATTTAAGTTTATAACATAAGAGCAAAATGGTCTCTTTAGTACAAATTATAGAGGAGTAGATATGAGAGGGGTAGTTTTGAAAAGTGACAAGGAAGGAGGGGCATTTGTAGCAATTTCTCTTTATTGTTTTTCTGTGTGTTTTTCAGTTTTTGGACAAAAAAAGTTTAGACATCTTTTATTTACAATTTGTCCACTATACTTTGCCCTAGGAAACTCCTCATATGGGTTCAAATTCCATTATAGTATCTAATCCGTGTATAATGTGTGTCTAACATGAAGTCAACTTCGTATGAGATTCAGATGTCAACGAGAGCAAGGCAAGTGTGTATAAATAAGGATCGAACCTCAAGGAACTAATGATAGTGACACTATGAATTCAAGATACTTAGGAAACTAAGCTCTAAGCAAACAATTATTTGTTAGGTGTTTCATGACAGTTGACACTAAATTAACCAAATTAAAAAGAAAACAACAAGACTAAACAGTTCAAATAACTATGCAAAAGACTAACAACTTTAAAAATAAAATGAAGCAAGGAAAAAAAAAAACGGAACTGATATAGTACGTACTTCTATGTTTTTAACCATTTTTATCTTTATATTGAGTCAAAGAGTGTTTTTATAGTTTTTTAGTCATTTATTGATTTTTTAAAACTTTTAAGTTGATTTTGAGGAAACCGAGCTGTTTTGGAATGCAAACACACATTTTACAATGTGGAATTGTGCAAATGTGTCAAACGTTTGATATCAGATGGAAGAATTCTTACCGTTAGATATGCCTCATTGTTTGACATATATAAGTTTGATGAGTATTTTAACTTTCATTTACAAGTGGTTTGATGGAAATCTAACATTGCAATCGAAAGTTTGGATTGAGTTAGTGAATCTAACGAACAGATGAAGCAGGCGCAACTTTTCCCGCACGATGCCTATGGATGTCAAAATCCATTTTTGTGAATTTAATAATCGTAAAAAAAAAAAAAATTAGAGTCAACGCATTCACAGAATATGCAAACTGGATAGCCCGTCTTCCGGTTCCTGATGCTTTATGGGCTTCATACTTACTTCCCATCAGCCTCATCTCCTTGTTTCATTAGGTTTTGGATTTGTGAGAAATCCGATACCAACAATGTTTGTCCACTCGTATAACTTTTAAGGATTGTTAGTTTTATCTTTCACCAAGTTATCATCTCAGGTTGCTAAAGATTCAGTCTTTATAAGTTTGATGTTGATTGTTATGCAGGAAAGTAAACGAGACAGAGGATTTAACGAGTTCCCATGACCAAATCAGTCATGGTACGTCTCGGAGAGTCTCAACCAACTCTCAAGGCAAAGATCAAACTATATCCGGATGTTACAACCTCTCACAGCTCACAAGTCTCTCCCCCACTCACCCAAGAATCCGCTCAAGATGTCTTACCAAGAACAAAGAAGATAAGTGAACCCTCACCCCTTTAGTTCTCTCAACTCTCTCTCTAGAACTCTCTCTCTCAGATGAATACAAACTTGCTTCACCTTCAAGCTGCTGTCTTGCCACCCTTTTAATCTGTGCCTTGCCGTTTTGCAGGTGGAAGAAGACAAACTGTACGATAAAGTTTGCTCTGTCCCCTTTCACCAAAACGCCCTCACATCTGCCGTTTCTATTTGTCTTGGGCTCGTGTATCCAGCAGACTCCAACTGGGCCTTTACCAGCCCAATTACTCAACACAGGCCCACCCGTCTAAAACCAAACACCAAAACGACAAGGATGCTTCTTGGGAAGTTAATATGGGTTAAAACATGTTGGGTATCCGAAATCCGTTTCAAAATTGTATACCTAAAACCCGTTTATTTTGTTCAAAAATTTGTGGGTTATAAATAGATGGGTTTTAATTATATTTTGTTTATTTGGATTTACATTTTCGGGTTTAGGGTACCCGATTAATTTTTTTTTAATTTACATCTAACTAAACCATGTATTTTTTTTTTTTTTTTAATATTAGGAGATTATGGACCGAAACCCGTAATCCCCACTGACCCGAAACCACATCATGTAACTAAACCATGTCGTTTTCATTCTTCATTTTAAACACTTTTAGCTTCATTTTCATTTTTCATCATCTAACTATAACTTATTTTGTGTTAAAGTTAAGAGAAATTTTTACAAATGCCTCTCCTTCCTTGTCACTTTGCAAAAATACCCCTCTCAGATCTACCTCTCTATAATTTGTACTAAAAGACCATTTTGCCCTTATGTTATAAACTTAAACCTTATTTAAAAAATATTTATATTCAAAAAATAAATAATTACAATAATTTTTGGCGGAATAAATTATGAGATTATTTTTCCCGCCAAAAAATTACGGGAATTTTTTGGCGGGAAATTTTTTTTTGCGGAAAATTTTTGTCGAAAATTTTTTTTGGCGGGAAACTTTTTGTGGTTTACGGAATTACTTTTCCCGCCAAAAAAGTTTGCGGGAAAATTTTGGCGGGAAATTTTTTTTTTTCGGGAAATTATTTTACGAAAAAAAGTTTTTTTACGGAAAATTTTTTTTTTGAAAAAAAATTTGGCGGGAAAAATAATACCTTTTACATGGTTTTTATATGGTTTTTACATGGTTTTTATATGGTTTTTACATGGTTTTTATATGGTTTTATATAGTTTTTATATGGCTTAACCCAAAAACTTTGTAACTCCTTAAGATTTTTATAAAGTTTTTATAAGGCTTTTCTATGGTCTTTTATATGGTTTTTATAAATACCTTGTAAAACCATTTTATTGCAAAAATATTCTATAGGTGTTCTACATGGTTTTACATGGTTTTTATATGGTTTTTATATGGTTTTTACATGGTTTTTATATGGTTTTTACATGGTTTTTACATGTTTTTTATATGGTTTTTTTTACATGGTTTTTATATGGTTTTTACATGGTTTTTATATGGTTTTTTTTTGCGGGAAAATTTTCGGAATTTTTGGCGGGAAAATCGTTGAATTTTTTTTTTGGCGGGAAAAATTTCAAAATTTTTGGCGGGAAAAATTTCAAAAAAATTTTGGCGGGAAAATTTTCGAAATTTTTGGCGGGAAATTTTTGAATTTTTTTGGCGGGAAATTTTTGAAGAAGATAGGGTTTTGAGTCTTGATGATAGGGTTTTATTCATAAGGGTAGTTTGGTCCTTCTAATACAAAGTGAGGGTATTTTTGCAAAGTGACAAAGTGAAAGGGTATTTTTGCATAAGGGCATGACTGAAAGGGTATTTTTGCAAATCTCCCTAAAGTTAAACAATTGATGTGTGACATCATTTTAGATGACTTTGTAGTTTTTTTTTGTTTATACAAAAGGTTCTTTCATTTTTGAATTAGATGAATCCTAAATATATTTTAAAATTTTTAAAATTATACTAATTAAAAATTTGTTTTTAATTTGTTTTTATAACTCTAAATAAAGATTTTACAAATTTAATTACCAATTTTATAACCTTAAATACAGATTTTTGTAAAAATAAAAATAAAAGGGGTACCCGTGGATAACCCAAAAATTCGCGGATTCATTCGGGTTACCCTAAAATTTTAGCGAGTGTCAAACGGGTTTTAAGATTTGGGTTCATTTTGGGCGTTTTTATTTCGGGTTCGGGCTGTGTTGGGATTTTTTACCCACCATAACATCCCTAGCTTCTTCCAATCGCCTAGGAAAAAAAACAATATTATCTTTTATTCAACTGTTCATTCTCAGTATTTTTAGTGAATGTTTATTTTTCTTGTGGAGAAAGATTCCACACCAAAAATTTGTGAAAGGAATTGAGTAGTGTATAAATGATATATGTCAATCTACTCATGTCAACTAAAACCCTGAAACTTATCATGGTATCATAGTCTAAACACACGTTGGTCCACTAATCTGATCTGCAAAGTGGCTCCATCATGCTATTAATTGATGGCTACAAAAAAAAGTTCAATTCCGTCGAGATTACTAGAAAAACATGTTTAAACCAGGTTAATATTTGTGCCTAACATTTTTAAATCAAATGGTTCATCTTATGTTGTTTTTTTGGGCAAATAATGGTTCATCTTATGTTATGTATATTTAATACTTGGTTTTATTAATGGGCTCGGAGTGGAATCAAAGATATTTGGCTCTACCTTATTGTAAATCAAATTGACTAGTTCAAAGTCGTAAATTGTGGGAATATTTATGTAATACTTTCCTAGAAATTAAACCACTGTCTAGTTCTGTTCGTGATTTTTTTGTGTAGAAATCCCAAATCTCTCCAAACTATCAATATATGGTTTATAGCTGAAGACTGAAGTCAGCAAGTGACATAAACCCGATGTTTGGGACGAAACTAATATTACATGTTGTGGTTTTGGGTTTGGGCTGGGGAATTACGAATTTCGGCCCAGAATCTCCAGGTATTAAAAAAAAAAAAAAAGTTGCATAAACCCCATATTATTTCACCTATGGTTTAGAGCCATTGTTTGTTTTTTATATTGATAATATCATATTCTTGCGTAAACAGCTAAAATGCAACGACTTAATCAGAGAGATGCACGTGACAAAATAAAATAAAATCAGAGAGACGTAACTAAAGATCGTTACTATATGCTAAATTGAAGAATTTAACTTTTCTATCACTATCATCCCAGTACTGTAAATATTAAAAGATTAGAATATTATTACAATATATCATCCCTGATCCCTTAGTTATTTCTAAATTATAACTTCTCAGTAAACATAAGAAAAATGTTTTGCTTTATCGGTTAGAAGATTTCTTTTCTGAATTGAAGAGGCTGTTGCAGCCGTTGACTAATGATTGAAAAGTTTAAGGGCAATTCTTATAAATATTACTAATATATATATATTTTTTGAGGCAAATATTACTAAAATATATATATGTTTTTAAAAGTATCATAAAACTAAAAATTAAGATAGTGAATGGGACCAATAAAGCGGGATGGGTTTTGACAACTTGCAGGACGGGTTAATAAAATACACCAATCACATAAATATTATCAAATTACACTAACATAACATATAATTAAAACAAAACAAATATATAAATTTTACCTGTTTAGTGTTGTGAAAGTGGTGCGTTTTTACCCACGTCGAATTAGAAGAGTATTGGATGGTTAAAGTGTGGTTTTGTACTTTTCTTATTTATTAAAAAAATAAATATGTGAATATACATGTTATTTTTTTTCTTTTTACAAAAACACAAAATTTTCATTTTACTTGATTTAACAATAGATATATCAAATAATTAAACTTTTATATTAAATAAATTTGAGTATTTAAGATTCATAAATATATGAAAATGTGTCTTCATCAACAAAATACAAACAATAATTTACAATTTTACTAATTATTAATATATTTACTTCTAACATATTTATCTATCATATGTAATTTACACTATTTGTTGCATTTTTTACTAATCAAACATTTTACTGTGTATCGTATGTAATTTTTTTTGAAAGATATATATATATATATATATACTTGGGACAATTGGAAATTAAGAATTATATTCTAATTTTTGTAGATCAAAGAAAAATCGTAAAATATATATTCTAAATCTCGTAGAACAATACATATTTTAAATTTCGTAAAACATAGAGTAAACCGTAAAATACATCTTCTAAATTTCGTAGAACAAGAGTAATGTGTAGATTATATGTTCTAAATTTCGTAGAAATATTGACATACCGAATTCTAAAATTTTTAGAACAAAAATTAATTATAAATTCCGTAGAACATGTACATTCCGTAAAATAAATGATCTTATAAATTTAGAACACATAGAAAATGTAAAATACATATTTTACTTTAAAAAATACAACCTATTGTAAAATATAAATCAAAAACTTTATTCTTTAAAGTTCTTATTTCTTGTTTTTCTATGTGTTTTTTCAGTTTTTGGACAAAAAAAGTTTAGACATCTTTTATTTACAATTTGTCCACTATACTTTGCCCTACGAAAGTCCTCATATGGGTTCCAAATTCCATTATAGTATCTAGTATACGTGTATAATGTGTGTCTAACATGAAGTCAACTTCGTATGAGATTCAGATGTCAACGAGAGCAAGGTAAATGTAGTAAATAAGGATCGAACCTCAAGGAACTAATGATAGTGACACTATGAATTCAAGATACAATTAGCAAACTAAGCAAACAATTGTTTGTTGGGTTTTTCTTGACAGTTGACACTGAACTAACCAAATTAAAATGAAAACAACNAAAAAACTGTTTTAAAAAAAAAAAAAAAAAAAAACTATGCAAAAGACTAACAACTTTAAAAATGAAATGAAGCAAGCAACAAAAAACGGAACTGAAATACTACGTACTTCTATATTTCTAACCATTATTTTGCGTCTTTTATTGAGTCAAAGAGTGTTTTTAGAGGTTTTTAAGTCATTTATCGAGCGTTTACAAATTTTAAGTTGTTTTGGAGGAAACCGAGCTGTTTTGAGATATACACATTTGATATCAGATGGAAGAATTCCCACCGTTAGATCTGTCTCATTCTTTGATACAAGTTTGATGAGGATGTTAGCTTTCAACTAAAAGTGGTTTGATAAAAATCTAACGTTGCAATCGAAAGTTAGAGTCGAGTTAGTGAATACATGTCAATCTAACGACGAGCAGATGAAACATACGCATGAATTGTATCCAGGAAGCAGGCGCAGCTTTTTCCGCACGATGCCTGTGGATGTCAAAATCCATTGTTGTGATTTTAATGATCGTAAAAGAAAATTATAGAGTCAAAGCATTCACAGTATATGCAAAAAGAAAATCAAAAGATAAATAAAAGAGAATTTTCTTATTGATGATATGTGATTTTATCATATGAATTATAAAGAAGAATCAAGAGGAAATCTAATGATTTCAGGAGAGTGGTGAAAAGTTGTCCATCTTGTGCTATGATCTCCTCCATTTATATTTTTTATCCTTCTTAATTGCCATTGAATGCTCGAATCAAAACGTCTTACCTTGTTAATTTCATCATTAATCTCGAGACTTAACCGTTTCGATTATGTGATTTAAATGCATCAAACTTGATTTGGTCGAACTGGATAGCTCGTCTTCCGATCCGGTTCCTGATGCTTCGTGGGCTTCATACTTACTTCCCCTCAGCCTCATCTCCTAGTTTTTTCTTTGATCCTTAATTGGTTTTTATTAGGTTGGATTTGTGAGAAATTCGACACCAACAATGTTCATCCACTCGTATAACTCTTAAGGCTGGTTCCAATCGCCTAGCTAGCTAGAAGAAAAAACAATGTTATCTTCTTATTCAACTGTTCATTCTGAGAATTTTTAGTGAATGCTTCTTCTTCTTGTGGAGAAAGATCTTACATCGAAAATCTATAAAAGATTTGAGTAGTATATAAAGGGCATATGTCAATCTACTCATTACTAATTGGTTTTGAATTGGAAATCCTAAAACTTATCATGGTATCAATATCATAGTCCGAACACACGTTTGCCCACCATAGCCCGATCACCCCACTAATTGATGGCCTAAAAAAACGCTTAATTCCGTCAAGATTGCTATAAAAAATATCTCGAGAAGACATGATGATGGATTATGTCGAAATTAATTGATAGAAGAACCATTATCTCGAAGAAACGTATGGAGAAAAATTTCACATTAAAAAGATGGAAAAAGACTTCAAAAATATATAAAAGATATATGTTAATCCACTCATTACCAATTAATTTTGGCCAATTAATTTTAAGTTGGACCATGTCTAAACCAGGTTAATTTTTGTGTCCAACATTGTTAAATCAATTGGTTCATCTTATATTATGTTTTATACAGTACTTGGTTTTATTAATGGCTCGGAATGTGGCTCTACCTTACTGTAAATCAAATTGACTAGTTCAAAGTTGTAAGTTGTGGGAATATTTATGTAACACATTCCTCGAGACCACTGTCTAGTTACGTTCTTTTTTTTTTAACACTGGATTGTCTAGTTACGTTCTGTTCGTGATTTTTTTTTGTAGAAATCCCAAATCTCTCCAAACTATCAATACTATATGTATGGTTTATAGCTGAAATCAGCAAGTGACATAACCCATATTATTTCACCTATGGTTTAGAGCCATTGTTTGTTTTTTTATATTGATAAACATATTCTTGCGTAAACAGCTAAAATGCAAAGACTTAATCAGAGAGACGTACGTGACAAAATAAAATAAAATCAGAGAGACGTAATTAAAGATCATTAGTGTATGCCAAATTGAAGAATTTCAACTTTTCTATCAGTATCATCCTAGTATTGCAAAGATTAAAAGTTTAGAATATTATCACTATATCATCTCTTAATTATATCTATGGACATGTTCGTTTGGTCGCCGCAGGCGGCTGCGGCAGCGACAAACGCTAAATTTAGTTAGTCGCTGACGCTGAATTAAATCGGCGTTTAAATTTTATAACCGCAGTGATATGCGGCAAACGTTGCAGCAACCTACGATAAACCAAATAAACAACAATGCATGCATCTGCGGCAGTCGCAGGTACTTGGGCGACCAAACGAACTCTTCATTTTAAATGTCTCAGTAAACATAAATGTTTTGCTGAAAGGCTCTTGCAGCCGTTGACTTACCAATTTAGAAGCAAGTGAATTTCAATTTGAGATACAAAAGAGAAGATCAAAAGCTGTATGTAATTGTAATCCATATTGTTATGCTGTTGTGAAGTAGAGCATATCAATAAATCACACACAAAACTAAAACAAAATCAAATAGTATCTTAGGCGTTACGCTACAATAGGTTAATAAGATCTAGGAGAACATGGAGATTGGAGAGACATCTACAAAGCTACTCGATGCACAACAAGAGTTATTTTCTACATGATTTTTATCATATATACATCCAAAGAAATTAATATAAGAAATATAACCAGGGGGCGGTAAATTGTGACTCGTGAGTTTATTTGTATGGCTCGTGGGTTAAACCGTTTAAGATTAAGATTAATTAACAAATATATAAATAAAATGAACAACTAATGCTAAATTTTCTACAGCATCCGTTAATTAGGTTATTGGGTGGTTTGGTCAGTTTCAATTAAAGGGATAGATGAAATATTTAACCAAACGGATTGTGCATAGACTAGAGTACTCTAGTTCGGTTTGAGTTGAATCAACGGATCGAGTGAGTATGAGAACAAACAAACAAGAACGTGATAGGAATCCACTTGGTGTGAATTTTGAGAAACAAGAGTTTGATCCATTGAAGAAGAATGGTGCTGGAGTTGGACGCAAAAGAGTAGCTCTTGTTGATTCATTGTCTTCAACCAAATGCGTTCTTCAGGCAACAACGACTCGTGTTGCTGCAGTTTCAATGTAATAAATAACGAATTCGATGTGTGTTCCCTTAGTGTTTGCAGTGTAGCAACCGGTGTTTCGTTTCTTTCGTAATCATTTGATCATTTCAATCGAATATTTCTTCTTCATTGTTAAATTTTATAGCTCATAAATTTTTCGATATGTGGCAAAATTATAATTCACCATATCACAAATGTTTCACACACACACACACACACACACACACATATACACAAAACCAAATTTTCTTATTCAATCACTCTCTAAATAGATCATGTACAAACATGTACTCTTGATTTGTTTCCTTTTGTAGATCTCTGCTCTGCTGCTTGAGAACGATTGGTTTTTTCGGGCATCTGACCAACATTCCTCATTTTTGGTATGTCTGAAGGATTATACTCAACGCATCCTAGACCAATGCTAATGCAAGTCAGTATATATCTTCCTGATCACATATTTCTAAGTTCGAGTCCTCTGGTTTCAGCGGTTTCTTTTCCTTGTACATCCTCTTTGCCTTCACGAAAAACATATAACCGGAAGAAACGATTTACGAACTCATCATGTCGTGTTATGTAGATATATATGAACATCCTGTAGTGAGCTAGATTATTTTATCTGAGTATACTTACATAGGTTATAAGATCCTCCTCATTCTGCCCCATTTTCATATTCCAAATACTCTTACCACTCAAGATCTCAAGAACCAACACACCAAAACGGGTAAACATCTGTCTTAAACGGGTACCAGGCGCAATAGTTATAGAATTATGACGAATTTAGGCCTAGTTTGCTCATCTACAAAATTCTATACAAATGTCATATTTTCTCTCTATTCGAATTAAGAATTTAAGGATTAAAGTATTTTCTATGAGCTAGAAGAGGAATTAAACTGTCGTGAATTATACGCATGTTTGAGGCGCGTGAAGTTTTTATTTAAGATAAATTTTGTATATATAGAACAAAATCTCTAAATATATTAGATATCATCCAATAATAATTCAGTATTCATATTTCTTTGCTAAATCTTATCTAATTTTTGAAAAGTATATTTATCATTTTTTAATTATTATTCTAACGAAATTTATTGACGAAGAGCTATGATGAACTGTCGAACACAAATATTTATGGTATTAGTTAAAAATAAATACATGTAAAAGGTAAATTCAAATATTTTAGAGGAAAAGATATAGGAACATAGATAAAAATTTCATAATGTGTTCAACCTATTTGACCCAATACATCTATAAAATGGAGTAGAGAAGTAACAAGAACAACAACAAAAGTTTCTAGCGAAAAAGAAAAAAGAAAAAAAATGGGTTGTAGAAAGATTGAAGTGAAATATATTGAAAATAACATCTCAAGACAAGTGACATTTTCAGAATGTCGACCTGGTAATATCGAAATTGCTGTCTCGATCCACTCCTCCACTGAAATACCATACGTGTATGGTAGTCCATGCTTCGACGATGTGCTTAAGCGTTTCCAAAAAAATCCTAGTGCTAGGAGAGTAAGATCTTCACCCTCTATGAAGAAAACTAAGATTCGCAAGAGTCAAGCCAAATTCGATCATCTCATGGTGGAATTTGAGCAAAACAAAGAACCTGAGAAGGTATGTGTCTCACTTTTTTTTTTTTTTCTATATGTGTATATATTTGTTCAAATACAATTTTGTTAAATAAGAAAATGTTTACATCCTTTAAGAAATCCCAAGTTTTTTTTTTTTTGATGACTCGGGTGATCCAGTTCAACGGACACCATGAGCTCTGAGCTCTGAGGCAGGTCGCGGGGACTTTTCTCCCTAATTGGTTTCTCGGGGTCAACGGGTATGAGATCCAAGTAATCACGAGGTCAAGGGGAACCATGTGAAAATCCCTGACACCCACACATTGGTGAAGTAGGTTTTAGTGGAAATCAAACCCAGAATATCTCATTACAACCTCTTTTTATGATTACAACCACTAGACCACGCCCGTGTGTGAAAAATTCCAATTTATTATACCATTGAACCAACTACTCAACTTTTAACTAAATTCTAAGAGTCGATGAACCCACATTTATACATTTATCTCATTAAACATTGACCATGGTCGAGTTCTTTTTTCTATAGACATTATTTTTTGTTTATATCATTCTAAACATTATATTTTTCTTAAAAATTTTAGGTTTTAAAAAAGGAGAAGGAAGAAAATCTTGAAAATTACAACATGAAGGAGATTATAGATCAGAAACTGGAGAATTTAAAGAGGAAACAGACAGAGATGGAGGCTTCATTGTCTCTATTGATGCTATCAAAGAATAAGAATAAGAATAAGAAGAAAATGGTGACAGAGTTTCCTTCCCGACAATGTTTGTTTCCAGACAAGAAGACATATGAGCTTCGGAAGAGAAAACCAACGAACTATTCAATTAACCAATAAACAATATAAAGGATTATATCCTTTATATCAAATAAGATCGTTTATGGTTTGGTGTTTTCCTTCAAAAGTATGTGGAATAATTTCGGTTTTTGGTAGTTGAAAGAAGTTGTGTCTTTCATTTTTTGGTCTTTTTAAAAAAATCATCATAATAAATTAAGTATTTTTTTTTGATAATTTACAATATATCTGTTAATGTTCGGTAAACAAAGTGCTATACTTGAGTTTACAATTGGGTTATATTGGGCTCGATTGGTAACTACGGTTACTTGTGGCTGTCGAAAGTTTGGCTTTAATTTTTTTTATTGTTGATAACGAAACCTATCTAGTAATAGCATAAGGATAGCAAATATGACATTTGAAGTCACTTCTTACCGGCATGAATTTCTCTAGTAAAAGATTTTGGCGATATATTTTTTCTTATATATACACCAAACTAAGAAAAGCAACAAAGATGAAAATTTTATTTAGATACTTAGTTAATATTGGTTTAATGGAATATGTTTTCTCAAATCCGAACTATGAACCTGAAAGATTAAAGAACGTCTTTTCTTTATTGATTTAGAAACTTCTCAAAACTAAATCTCTCTCAAGATCTTATGGAACAACTCTCCATAGACTTGTATTTATAGGTCTAGGCAACTTCCTATTCCTATTATGAGAAAAGGAAAACTTACAAAACTTATCTCACTAGATCTTATTTGTATTTCCTATTTTCTATCTCCTCTAGCATCTTCTAGAAGGAGATTACTTTGTCTCCAAGTTTGAATTATCCAACATTCACCCCCTTAATTCCAACTTGAATTTGGGGAGACTTGATCTCTTGAACTCCGATTAACTCTCGCATTTCCTTGAACTTGATTCTGCCTAACGGCTTGGTGAGTATGTCCGCCTTCTGCTCTATGCCGGGTACATGCTCCACTTCGATTTGCCCATTCTCCACGCATTCACGAATGAAGTGATACTTCTTGAGAACGTGCTTGCTCCTTCCATGAAATACCGAGTTTTTGGTCAAGGCTATGGCTGACTTGTTGTCGATTCTTAGCATGACTCTCTCGCCTTCTAAGCACAGTACTTCACTCAACAACTCCTTAAGCCATATCGCTTGTTTTGCGGCCTCCGTCGCCGCCATAAATTCTGCCTCACATGAAGACAACGCAACAGTTGGTTGCTTTTGTGATGTCCATGTGATCGGCGATGCTCCATAGTAGAAA
>OVBW01000712.1:0-19450 GCA_900406355.1 Erysimum pusillum | reverse complement strand
GTATAATACAAGGCAAAACTTCTGCACAGTAGATGAGTTTGTGGCATTTGCATGCCATCATAGAAGTCAAGACTTGCTCTCCTATAATTTTCCACATATATGAAGGTGGATCATATCATATCATATATATGTAATTAGACATGTGTCCATATCATATAAAAGTGATTTCTCGAGAAAGTGGGGTAGATTTTATAGCTTCTCTTATATTTAGATAGGTGATATATATATGAGAAAAGGAGTGCTTATCAAAAGTCTGATAGATACTAAATAGTATATATATTTCGTTTTTGTTCTGGTCAAAGAAATATTTTTTCTTTGTTGCGTGCTTTGATGTGATTTTTGTATGTTCTGCGAGGGTCAACTGCAATTCATCTAATGGATAAATGAAATATGAAAATGAATTGTAGTAAGCACATTACTAAAAATAATTACGAAAAATTCCATTAAAAAAGCTCAACTAAATTTCAAAAAACTTTTTAAATTCCAAATTATTTTTGTATGCAGAACAATACTCTAACTTTTATGTTTGTCGTCTGTTTAAACCTTCAAGTGTGAACCTTGTGTTCGTTTGACAACATTTCATTAATGGTGATTAACGGCAATATAGACGGTGTTAAACGCCGATTAAAAGTATGTTATACCCAAATCTAGTTAAGTTTGTTTATGGAATTTTCCCAAATAATTATGATCCCATATTTATTTAAACTAATCTATATATATTGTTAACAAAAAAAAAAAAAAATTATGATCCCATGTTACCCATCTCAGTTAACTAGAGATTGTCGTCACTGCGCACCTGCAGGGGGTGTGCATTTTTGTTGATTTTGTCTACTGTTTTTTCAACACTTTGCTATATTTTCTTTGGTCACTATTTATTTTAATATTTACTTTAAATATAATATCGTTGTTATGCTCCCGTGCGAGGACTCCCCATAATTTCGAGTGATCAAGATGGTGAGACCCCAACGAGGATCGATCAGAATTTATATTTTGCGCCTGTGGCTGTGGGGAGAGCTCGTCCCATGTTTATACACACGTGCGGTTGACTCAACAAATTTCGTAAGTTCGCCTTGCGTATGATGTGATGCTTTTGGATTGATTAGTCAGTGAAATTTCGGCCCCAACAAAATGAAAAGAAAGACTTATAATATATTTTAAAAATTTTCAGAAAAAAAAAAAGAATATATTACATATAATTAAAATTTGATAATACGAACGGAAAATTATTCAACTAATTTCTAAAACAGAAAATTTATGAAATTAGTACATGTGGTACGTCGGAGCTAGTTAATTAGAATAGGGAGAATTTTTTTTTTTTTTTTTTTTTTGGATGAATGTCAAATTTATTCAATCAAAAAAACCATGTTTACAATAATATGCAACCTTAGTTTGAAAGTTTCTGAAAGTGACTAAAACAAGAGTTTTGAGCTGGGAAATTAGCTCCTGGTAGCAAGCCACAAACGCAATCCGTCTTGGAGCTTAGATGAGCCTGGTCGCTGAGGTGAGAGAAGTCGATTTCGAACCGCACGATCTATAAACTTGATGAGAGCTTCCGCTGGCCTAGGAGGTTCTCCATGGCGACGGCTATTGCGCTCACACCAGATAGTGTGGGTTGCTGTCTGGAAAACGTAACGTAAGATGAAAAGGGTGGACGAGGAGAAAGTATTACCGGAGAGGAGGCCAGTGATGTTGTCAAATCCCGTCGTGTACCGCACTTGTAGTAGCCGATGAGTTAGATTTTCCCAGATCCGTGATGAGTAAGCACATGTGTAAAACAAGTGATCACGCGTTTCCCATAGATCATTACAGAACACACAGCTTGGAGACACTCCTCCATTCCAAGCAAACATTCTGTCACCCGTGGATAGACGATTCAGTGTGGCCAGCCAAGCAAGGAAGGAGTATTTGTGAGTGGAGTTCGAAAACCAAATTCCTTTGGTCCATGGAAGAGCTTGGCCCTCGTCCCTTATTTGCAACCATGTAGCATATGTGGAGAAAGTTGAGCGAAATTTATCACCTTGATGGCGCCATCGAGGAATATCTGGTACAGCATCAAGTCTGCCCCTGTACCCATCCAAGACTGCTTCAATCTAAAAGGTGTGTTCGATGATGGCGATGCCGGTGAGTGCGAATGGCCTCCGCAACTGTTGCTGTTGATCGAATACCAAGGTCAATGAAACCTCGGTCGCCTATAGTTGAATGTAATGGGCCAAGTGAGCACCAAGAGTCAAACCAGAAAGAGGTTTGCTCCCCACTACGCACTTCCATTTGACAAAAACCACGAGCTTGTTGCCGGTATTTAAGCAGCTTACGCCACATCCATGATCCCATATACGGTCGTTCCTTAACAGATCAGAAAGACTCGCCTCGTAAGAGCTCTCTCTTTATCCAATCCACCCAAAGAGACTTAGCAGAAACAATACGCCATATGAGCTTGAGACAGCTTACTTTATTTTCCGTGAGAAGAGATCGCAGCCCCAACCCACCTTCATGCTTTGGAGTGCAAACATCTTTCCATGAAACTTTCGCTTTCTTAGTGTTTAAATCCGGTCCTGACCAAAGAAACACAGAACAAATCTTTTCTATCTCCGTTATACAGGAACGAGGCAGGCGAAACGCCAAAATCCAGAAGTTTGTCAAGCTGGAGATGACTGATTTGAGCAGCTGTAGTCTCCCAGCAAAGGAGAGAAAGCGATTTTTCCAGGAATTGATACGCGATCGAATCTTTTCGAGTAGTGGCAAACAGTCTCCTAAAGTCATCCGCTTTGTTAGCAGCGGCAGTCCCAAGTACCAAACTGGAAGAGCACCGGATTCGAAAGGGAATTGCCGCAAAATCGCTGTCCGAGTGGGACCTGCAACCCCAGCCAGGAAGAGAGTTGATTTCTCCAAACTGATGCGTAAACCAGAGAGAGCAGCAAAGTTGTTGAAGACTTCTAAAATGTTTTCCATGGATTTCGCTTTGCCATCAGAGATAACCATGATGTCGTCGGCAAAGCAAATGTGCGTAAGATTATGATTTTTGCAGTGAGGGTGGAAACCAAACTTTCTTTCCAGTGCAGCCTTATCCAATAGCTTAGATAGGACTTCCATACAAATTACAAACAAATAAGGCGATAGGGAACAACCTTGACGTAGTCCTCTAGTACTTCTGAAAAAACCAGATAATTCACCATTGACTTGTACAGAGAAGGAGGCTGTAGATATGCAGAGATTAATACAGTGGATGAATTGCGGTGGGAAATTTAAAGCCGAGAAGAGGTTAAGGAGAAACGACCACTGCACTGAGTCAAAAGCCTTTGAGATATCAATTTTCATGGCACAACGAGAGGAGATGTCCTCCTTATGATAATCCTTGACAATCTCCGTCGCGAGAAGAAGATTTTCCATCAATAGTCAATCTTTTATAAAAGCAGATTGGTTGGGAGCGACAAAATCAGGGAGTACCTTCTTTAATCGATTGGCGATGATCTTAGAGATAACCTTATACAAGACGTTGCAGCAGGATATTGGCCGGTAATCTTTCATTTCCCGAGCGTCTAGTTTTTTAGGGATAAGGGCGAGAATGGTGGTGTTCAAGCCCTTTGGTAAGAAACCATAAACGAAAAAAGATTTCACTGCTGTTGTGAGCTCTGTGCCAATCACACCCCAAGTTTCTTTAAAGAACTCACCCGTGTATCCATCAGGCCCAGGTGCTTTGTTAGACGGCATGGAAAATATAACCTTTTTTATCTCTGCTTTTGTCACCTCTGCAACAAGCTGGTTTTGGATCTGTTCAGTACAACGAAAGGGGATCAAGTCACGCAGAAGATCAACCGTAGCTCCGGAGAACTCTGGCGGATCATATGAGAGAAGGTCCGTGAAAAAACGAACTGCCTCTGTTTTTATGCCCTCTGAGTTCGTGATGCGCAGACCCGCAGGGGTGTGTGTACTTCATGAATCGAATTGATAGCCCTCCTCTCCATAACCGCATTGTGGAAGGCTTTGTTATTTTTATCACCAACATTGAGCCAATGAAGTTTAGATCGCTGTTTCAAAAAATTTTCTTCTAGGTCTGCTACCTTTTCCCATCGCTCAGAAGCTTCCGATTCAGCTCTCATGGTTTGTGGGTCTGTATTGGAGATGGTGTTTTGTTGGAGAGTACATAGAGATGCGTAAGCTTCAGCTGCACGGCGAGAGATATCAAAGAGCAAGTTTCGACTGAGCTCACGAAGTATGGGCTTTAATCCCTTGAGCTTCTTAGAAAATCGGAATAGAGATGAAGTGGACAGGTGGAGCGGAGCGGAGTTACTCCAGTAAGAGCCAACACGATCGTGAAAATCAGGTTGAGCAGCAATAGCGTTAGTGAATTTAAATGGGCCTCGTCGTCTTGTTACTTCGGATGATAGAAAGAGTGAGCCACGCAAATGGTCTGAGCAGCCGCCAGACTCCATAGTCAAATAGGATTGTGGGAAGCTTTGGTGCCATTAAATATTGTGAAGAGCTCTATCGAGTTTCTTACAGATCAGACCCTCTGTTTGCTTATTGCACCAAGTAAACTGTGGCCCGTGTGTTCGGATCTCTGTGAGCGAGCATTGGCGAACTACATCTTGGAAATCACGCATACCCGACGGTATTTGTGGAGACGTAGCAGCCAAAGAATGTTCATCAAATTCCAAAATTTCATTAAAATCACCAAATAAGATCCATGGAAGACCCTGGAAAGCAGCCATGTTCTGTTGATGTTGGATATCAGCCCATAAGTGTTTTCTTTCTGCAGCAAAATTTGACGCATAGATGAAAGAGCAGACAAACTCTTCAGAGAAATTGGGCAACTGTATTAGACAAGTGATTATTTGATCGCTCTTGTAAATAACCTGCAACTTCACTTTGCTGCTCCATACCACCCAGATGCGGCCTAATGGACTGAATTCATAGTTAGAAACCACATTCCAGTCGGAGAAAACCTTCTTAACCACCGTTGATACTCTGTTTTTCTTAACTTTTGTTTCCCGTAAACAACCAAAATCCATACTTGACTGTGTTCGTAACCAATTACTTAAAACCAAATGCTTCCGTGACTTATTAAAACCTCGAATATTCCAGAAGAAACCAGACATTAACGTTTTGGTTTGTTGACCTTTTTGTTTACAGATTTTGGAACGGTTTCTTTCGGTTTCTGAGATGAATCCGCCAAAAATCTGTGACCTGTTTTTGAGTTCCTGGGAAGAATAGGTCGCGTAGTGACACTCTCACTCCCTGGTTTGTGAGGCGCTTGCTTAGTGATATCAGGAGCTTCTTCTGAAGTGGACTGACTTGCGCCTGCATCCTCATCAGAATCCCTGAGCACATCAAACTGTGTCGGCGAAAGAATGCGAACTTGCCCGTATTCTAAATTTACAGCTGAAATTTTTGATGAAACCTTCCCTTTGCTGCCGAACGAGTAACTTCTGACCACTCACCTTCATCTTGGTCAGTCGTGAGATTTGTAGGCGAAAGAGGGGCAAACTCACCTTCTTCCATGTCGTTACTTGGAATGACTTCGCCAGCTGGTATTTGAGCATCCGATGCAGGTGGTGTATTATCTACATTCACTGCAGTTTCAACTCTTTCCACCTCTGGCACAGGAGCTGGTAGAGAAGCCGTTAGGACCTTTGAAATTTTTGAAGCAGATATAGCTTTAGCAGCTGGTGAATTACTCTGACCAGATGGAGTTGACGAAACAGTAACTTTAGCTGGTGAATTCCTCTGACCGGAAGGAGTTGACGGATTTGAAGATTTATTGCCAGCATTAGTCACACATCCATCTTCCCAATGCCCCCATTTGTGACAAACGCCACACTTTGGAGGGAGCCACGGGTATTCATATTGAATACAGACCTCCTCCTCTTTGATCTTGAAATAGTATGTTTTTGGTAGTGGCTGCGTCAAGTCCACTTCCATAAAAATCTTAGCCTCGTCAAAACACGTAACTAACTCTGTTTCTTGATGCAGGCGCTTTGGGAAGCCAACTGGACTAGCCAAGAAACTCAGCCCTGGCCAAGAAAACATTTCATGTGGAACATTCTTAAGAACAACCCACATTGGCATTGACTTGATCTCCGGTTGTGCGTCTTCCGCAACTGGAGTCCATTTCGAAACAATCATCGGCAAGTCACAAGTGTTCCACATACCCCTGCGGAGAACATGAGTCCGTGCCGAGGAATTGCGGATTCTGAATTTCACTAACTTATCACTCACGCTGAAAACATCGATTTTAATGGATTTATCACCAAGGTTCCAAATCTTATTCACAATAACGTGAATCTTCGCGACATGAGGAGCAGGACTTGGAAACCGACCAACAATGAAATCGTCCCAGAGAGGAACAGCGTCCTGCAGAATAGGGAGAATTTTGATAATGTAAGGTTAGTTTGTTGCCAATAATGTAAGCTAGTTGTTTTATATAATATAAATTTTTGCTTCCTTCACCAACATGCAATAAGTATAGATATTATGAGGGTGTTTTTCATTTATCTATTTTAGTTGATTTAAAAATCCATATAACATTTCCAAATCGTTGTAAAGTTTAATATTCCAAATATGGGAATATAACAAATGGATTTTATTCCATGCAAGCATCCTAAAGACGCACCGCGGACTTTACCCTGGAAGCACCAAAAAAAAAAAGACCAAATCCTTTCCACTTGATTTTAGATAGTTT
This sequence comes from Erysimum pusillum, assembly GCA_900406355.1. Lineage (NCBI taxonomy): Eukaryota > Viridiplantae > Streptophyta > Magnoliopsida > Brassicales > Brassicaceae > Erysimum > Erysimum pusillum. The sequence goes on along the minus strand of OVBW01000712.1, from coordinate 12,771 downwards.
AAATCTAAACCAAAGTCGTTCGTTCACTTATTTATGCATTTATTATGGAAAATCAAAGTAGTCAAATAGAACTATGCGAACACATTTATGGAAAACTTGTGACTTCATATTCATGATCTATTTTCAAAGGATCTTCCTTGGAAACGGGTCGGTGTTCAGACCATAGCTCCAAGTTAACGGTTCCAAAGTCCCATTGGACAATACATTTGAACACCTGACTAATGTTGAACCTGTTTACCAGCTGTAGATTAAGGCTCTTGTCCACCAACATCCATTCACCTACGAAATTAAAACAGGAAAATTACTCGTGAAATTGTTAAAGTAGATTTGTTTTTTTTTTGTCAACGTATATAGATTAGCTTTTAAAGCTAATGTGGCGGAATGTTGTTTACATAGGAAAAATGTTAAAGTAGATGATGAATAAGGAAAGGTTATTCGCGGTTTAAAGTTACAAAGCCTCTATTGATGATTTTTTTTATTTTTTTTTTAAATTCTTCTTTACTGTTAAGCTGAATTGAAGTATCAAAATCTTCTTTCTATTTGGGCTATTCACTAAAACATGCGAAAAATGTTAAGATCATAAAAGTACTTACCATGTGGGAGATTGCTTCCTTCATATAATAGCTCTCCAGAATCTGGCCAAACTTCATGCTTTGAACCATCAATCGATGTGAATGAGACAAACGATTCAGTTGGATGTAAAAGAGTGAAAGTTGGATGTACTCTTAAGCATGCCAGCCTGCAACATTTAGTAACCAACATAAAAAAATACCATTATTTCCAAATACACGAAAAAATAAAGACCGAGAATGAATCATAATCTTGACTCGCAAGCAACCTATTTTCTGAAACTACTACTTAACTTACACAACAAGATTACTAGCCATAGATTGGTCTGAATGCCATATCTTGCATAGGTACTTTAATGTGGAAACCTCTTTATTGTGTATACTAGCAAAAGCATAGACATGGTGGCAGAAAAAAAACAAAGAGTGAAGAAATCACGCGAACCTTGAAAATCCACCAGAACCAGCACCAATGCTACGGGCTTCAATGCTAGAAGCAATCTGAAACACTCGGGGATTGTCATTAGGTATATTTATTTTACGCCGAAGAACCAGTCCACCACCTACATCACCTTCTAGGATAAGAGATTCTTCTTCTCCTATATGTTCCAAATTTCTCCTACACGAGATGAAACACTCAATTCAATAACATAATTATATAAAAACAATGACAATGCATGTCAGAAAGAGATCGCCAGAGTAAACTCACTCAATGACACTATATTCTTCAGTACATCCAGCTGACCGGTACTCAGTACCACTATACTCTTCATAACCGTTGATATCTATCCTGCTATGAAGCCATTGAACTCCTGCAAATTGTAGTTACTAGTTAACCAGAATCATAATCTTTGCAAATTCTAAAAGCCAACATGGACATATAAACGCCAACAGTCCACCATGAGATGATTTTAAGGTCGTAAAAAATTTCTACATAACACAACAACTTTACATTTACTACGGTATATAAAAAAACATAGAGTGTTAGACATGACAGTTACAGAAGTTTAGTGCGAAAGCTAACAGCAAAACTTGACAAAATATAGAAAAATATTTTTTTTTGGCATGTGGAACAAATAAGAACTTGTGAATGATCATGAGTCTCCTCAATTCATAAGCGATCTGCAAATATTTTCAAGCCTAATAGTAAACGGAAATGTAGTTTATCAATGTATCACCTGATGGAATGTGTGTCATAGACCATATCCTTCCACCAATCCAAGGAACTATATTAAGTTTCCAATCACCACTCTTTAGCTCAATAGGCTCCTTTGAAAGTTTCTTTTGTCCAGGTAACACTTCCTCTTCAGGAATCAGTTTTGTATTTTCTACATTACAATAATACACATGAAATTAGTAACAAAAAAAAATTAGAATTCAGATATAGCTATTTCATGATAAATATATAGGGCTTGAATAGTATACCGCTTATAAATGTGATTTCGCTACTTTTCACCATTCAAAATTCATCAAGTTTTGACGTTTTCACGTAATGACGTTTTGACGTTTTTAGAAAAAGTGATTATGCTATATACTATTAGCGTGTTAAAAATATAACTAGAAAAAAAAAACAAAACGTGATTAACTTACTAAAAGTACATTTTTAGCGTTTTGTAATTAATCTACAAAACTTTTTGTGGTTTAGTTCGTTTCGCTAATTAATCTACAAAAATTAATCTACGTCCGTTATTTTGTACGTTATTTATTTGATATATCAGTCAATCATATAGAAAATATAAAATTGATTCCTTATTGTAATTATAACTATAAATCTGATTATACAAATAGTTATAGAAAATATTAGAAGATGAGATTTACCCATATGAAGTTTAAAGCGCTCATTGCTTGCGGATATTAACTCTAAAACTTCACTTTCTGAAGGCACCTTCATGTTGATAATTTCTCCATCCATTCCCCAAGCATCAAGCTATTCAACATGATCTAAATTCATATGTTTTGAACTTATAATTACACTAGAAATTTTCTAAGAAGAGAAAGAATAGTACCATTGCACCACCTCCTAGTAATAATTGGACATGAACACGGCGCTTTGGCCTCTGCCAGTCTCCTTCAGTTTTTGAAACCTTGACAGTAACAGTGGAAGAGTGCCGCTCAGCAATATAGTGTGTAATTAGAAATCTGCCTTTAGTGTAACCATATCCATCTCCATCATCCTCGAATAAGATTCCTTTAGCTTTTTCTAACAAAGACAAAAGAATTATTATCCTATCGATTACAATTCACAATATGAACATAAAAGATAACAACGCAATCCGCAAAAAAAAACGCTATAGCCTTCATACACTATCTTGACATTGAGATACTGAGAATAAGGACACAATAACTAGTCTACCATACGCGAGAAACATCTAACAAGTGCATGAGTTCAGCATTTTATAAATATAAAAACTATTAGCTAGTGAACATCACGACAAGAACTTTCATTGTCATTCTGATTTAATCTCTTTACCAAAATTTAAGAAGAAGTACCAAAAGTAATTGTTGCGTATAGGATTTATTATTCTCTGTACATTATGATACATATCTACATATAGTAAAACCTCTATAAATTAATACTCTTGAGACTATGATATTTTATTAATTTATCGATATGCTAATTAAACCGAAAAAATTAATTTGGGACCGAAAAAATATATTAATTTATCGAGGCATTAATTTATAGAGGTTGTAGTTACTGTATATAATAAATAAGTGAAACAAAGACTAACAGAATCTGAACTTACCATTTTCATCTAATGACACAAGTAGGGTCAAGTCATCAGACAAACTAAATTCTCCAACATGTAGATGTGGAGGAGCCAATGGTATGATGGATCCACCTTGTAAATATAATGTCGGTAAATCCTGACATCACGAAACACATAACGTGGAAAACATTAAGAAAAAAAACAATTTCAGTTATTTCTCAAAGAAAAGAGAGATGACAATCACAAGTGTCAGTGACCATACCGGATGTGAATCTTCGAAATCAAACCTCAACCAAGTTCCTCTAGGCAATATGTGTTGCAACTTGTGTGATCCCTGATTAGATAACGTGCTAGAAAACGATAGAAACAAACCAAAGACAACTTCATGAGTATAAGAATAAACTACAGAGTAAATAACAAATTTTATACATTTGTTATAAAAATTATTATAAATGACTTAGAAAGACAGACACAATAAGGTGAAATTTTATGCTAATTGTGATGTTATTTAGTTCTGATTATCGAAGAAAAGTTTAGAAACACTGGCAACACCTCCAAGACCAAACCTTATAAGATGTCAATCATCATACCGAACAAATGGTTCTATTTACTTAATATATTCTAAAAATCCTAAATTTGATCACTTTTTTTTTTTTTTGAAAATTTACTCCCACCATTGAATCACTTCATTATGAAATATGCAAGATTTCTAAAATAGAAAAACAATTATTCACAAAATCTACATGCAAATGTCTAAACGGGAAGAAGACTACCTTGCATATATAAGAAGTGGACCCAAAAGAAAGGCATTTTCGATAGTTCTTAGTCGGGAATCTTTAGGATCTGCATTTATGATGACACAAAACAAAAAGCAAGTATAAGATTTGATTGCATAAGTTCAATAGATGAATTACAATGTTTTACACAAGCGTACCAGCAAAAAAGATTGGAGCTGCAACTGGAGCACCAGTTGTATGGGAAATGTAAAATAAGGTGTAAAAATGTGGTAAGAGTTGGTAACGCCTTTTCAATGCGGCACGACATACTTCTTCACACTGACATAATACTACAGTTCGTAAGTGACATAAAAAATCGTAAACCATGAATAATTAGCTTTCATTATGAGACTGCAAAATTATTAGTTATCTTTCTTATTTTTGGTGATAAAAAAATAATAATTTGTAATGATGGCTTTTACAAGATTTGTGAACAAAATGTTACCTCTTCTCCAAATGACCATGGCTCATGATCATCAGTGGCCACCTCAGAATGGCCACGACAAAATGGAAACATAGCTCCAATGCCCATCCAACGTCCAAATAGCCGCGGAGTTGCATTACCACCAAAACCACCGATATCTGGCCCTGATAAGGGCTGACCACTGAGCCCCTGAATGCAATTTAATATATCACAATTAAAAGGTGTGGAAATATTTTATATATGGTAAGAGCCAGTCAATTCTACTACTCCACATAGTTTTTCTCCAAAATCGAGAAATACTACCGCAAAACCATATTTTTACTCATATATATATGCTGTTAAGTGAGCCAAAATAAATGCTCATTAGTACAAATTTTTAGGTCCTCAAAGCTTGATCACAAGATATATATTAGAAGTAAAACTCACACAAAATAGATAAACATCAGTTATAGTAAAGAACAAAACCACTCCATGCTCCAACTTTTTTATAAGGATGCAGAAAATACCTAAAATACTTACCAGCTGAAGAACCATGGATATGGACATATGTAGATGTTCCCAGTTTGAAAGGTTATCTCCTGTCCAAGTCGCAGCATATCTCTGGCTACCAATGAATCCAGCCCTTGTCAATACAAAAGGTCGCTTATTCTTATTAGCTAGCTCCATCCCTTCATAAGTTGACCTTCCCATCAGTGTGCCGTAGACCTAGACAGCACAAAAACTAGAAAATTTTAACTTGAAGTGCCTAGCAACATACCTAAGACATGGACAAAGATAGCTACCGCGGGTAAAAAAAAGTATATTCTTTGGGAAAATGTTTTATTTTCAGAGAACAACTACTTTTCAATCTAGTAGATGCACTTCAAATGTTCCATGGTTTTTTTCTTTGATCAAAGGCAGGTTATTTGCCTCCTCGTATTTAATTTACCTGGAGAACCTCAACATCTACATTTGTAAGAGACTTTAGAAGCAAAAACAGAGAACCATACAGAGACAAGTATTAGTCATATGTATACATACACAATAACCACTAGATCGATGGTAATCCATATATAAAGCCAAGAAGCCACTACATACTTATATAACATCAAACATGCATAGAGAAAATTTGAGATTAGAGTAGAACAGGAAAGTTACATTGTGGTAGTGTGCATGGTTTTGAACACCTCCAAGCTCATCATCTCCACTATGAATATTGTTCGCGGGCATTGTCTTTGTAACGGTCTAACCATTGAAAAATAAAAACACATGAAAATTGGATAAAGATTCTACCTAGAAAATAACAAAAGATAAAAGCAAAGAGGACAAAAATTACATTGAAAACTGCTGGCTCATTCATATCGTTCCATATACCATCAACACCATTTGACATAAAGTCCTTAACCAAATTAGCCCACCAAGAGCGAGCTTCCGAATTTGTATAGTCAGGGAAAACACAAGGCCCAGGCCATACTTCACCTAATGAAACCAAACATAAATATTATAAATTTCTGCATACATATCAAGACATCATAAAAATCATAACATCAAAGTGAAATACCAATAAATGGCTTCCCATCAGCTTGTCTAACCCAAACATTATTTTTACTTCCGCTATCGTAGACAGAATAACCTTCCTCCTGCTTTATCCCGGGATCTAGCATCCAAACCGCTTTGAAACCATTACTATGGAGATAATTTGCCAAACCACTAGGATCCGGAAAACGCTCCTGAACATAGTATTTCATAAATTTCTTATAATGTCAATACCGAAAACATATAAACTTTTAGTCTATGAATTTTTTTTTTTTTCTTTTTTGTCAAGGAGTCTATGTAAAGTTAAGCACTGATATAATCTACTTATTGATCTAAATGAATAAACATGCCTTATCAAATGTGAAACAACGAAAACCGTCCATGTAGTCTATATCCATCCATATCACGTCACAAGGAATCTTCTTGTCACGAAACTTTTGAGCTATCTGCAATCATCAACACAATTAATGATTATAAAACACTGACCATAACCTTTTAATCTTTCATCAGAATAACCAAACAGTCAGAATATGAACAAAAACACTAACCTCAGCTACTCGCTTCTCTGACATGTAACTAAATCGGCATTGGTGGTAGCCTAAGGCCCACTTTGGAGGCATAAAAACAGTTCCTGATAAGTAGATAATATAGCTTAATTAAACAAGAATAATATTAACTAAGGATAAGTGAAACAGTGAAAAAAATTAAAGACGAAACATATTAGTTTCAAACCATACAAATTGCATAAACAATGATCTTTTCTATTGGGATTAATTCTTAAGAGTAACATGTCTCTCTTTCAGTCATCGAAACAAAGTTCATAGTTTAGTTATGCAATGTTGCAATGGCATAATTAAAGAAGCACAACTAAAGCGTTTTAAAAAAAAAAAAAAGCATAAATAAGAAATTACCGATGGCATGGGACAAAGACTCCAAGACAACATTGGGTGAGGAGAATGGACCAAAGGTGATTATCGGATATGACGGTGGGGCGATAATTCGTATGATTCCCTCTTTCCTTAGATCAATCTAGACAATAAAACTATGTCAATACGATGGAAAAGATAGATATAGGTCCACAAAAGATGGATGGCACAAGCTACAATAGTCATATACCTCACACTTTCGTGTTGCATCAGCAAGAACCCCTAGTGTTTCTCCAGTTGGAAGGACTACTAGTACCCATGGATGTGATTGGTACAGTGGAGTGGTTCCAGGGCCATATCCCCATGCATCAGTGTTCCATGTAAAAACCTGAACATTAACGGTCACCAAATTATTTGTAATATTTCCTACCTAATTATTCGTCCGAAATTTCGTAAGATTTTGATATGTTTTCTTGTAGTCAATTAATTACGCTAACAAAACTAATTGATGGTTGTTAAGTGACTGACTCACCCGTTTGCCTGTTCTCTCCAACTGGCCACTAACTTCTCCCGTCCCATAAAACGATGTGCCAGGAGAAAACTGCATCACAAGTTAGCATTAAGACTTAGAAGTGAAAACGTTTTGCTCCTGGATCATGTCAAAATCGACATCATAAGATCAGTTTTGATAAAAATAAAAGAAATAAGAAATACTAACCTCAAAAGTGACAACTTGTTGCTCCTGAAGACAATCACACGTAGGAATATATGTTGGAACATTGTCACTCATAATCGGCTTTTCCCGGTCTTTGCTGCTCTTAAATGAAACACTAGGAAATGCAGCTTCCTTATGCTCCACGGAACAGTCAAACCGGAAAACTCCGTGCTCCAAGATTGGCTCATAAATCATATTGGTTGGAGCCATATCTATAGCTTTCGAGCTATCTCCACTCAAGGTCCCTCTAACTTGTAATCACTCCTTGTACAACACTTTTGTTCTGTATGACATTTCTCCAAGCAAATAAGGCCATAAAGAAACAATTAGTCTCCATCTAATGTTTAAATGCTATACTACAACTTATCTACCATCATTCAAAGCAAGGTTCTACATAGATTGTCACTTAAACCTGAACAAAAGAGCAACGTCTCAGAAAATAAATGGAAAAAATATATACACATCTATGGAGAATATTACTCTGATCATCATTCTCCAACTTATTTTTCCTTTACAGTAGGCAAATATATTTATTCGATATTTGGTTTTTGTCTGNTTTTTTTTTTTTTTTTTTTTTTTTTTTTTTTTTTTTTTAGATTTAGCTACCTAAGTGACCAAAGTGACACAATCTCGCAGAGTTTTAATTTGGTTTTTGAATTTAGCGTTCTAATAAAATCGATATTCATCTTCATAAAATAAAAAAAAGTCACCAAGAATTGTTGCAATACCCAAAAGTCAAACTTACCAACAAATAATCACATTAATCTTTCGTAAATATACTTTTAGCAAGGATAGTCACCAAAAATCGTTTGTAAACTTGTAATATCCAAAGTCAAACAAAAAAAAAATAAAAAATCCTCCAAATGAGAGAAATACGAAGGATGAACCAAAAGCTAAAGTAAATAGAAAGATCAGAGGAAAAATGTAATGGAGCAAGAAACAACACCTGAAACAGTTCTTGACGACGAGTTCAAAGAAGAAAGTGAGAGACCATTAATAAAGAAGTACGACGTTCGAGTTTCGCTAGTGAATAATGAGTCAATGACGATGATAATGCTGCTTGTGTCACAAATGAGATCTCTCCATTGGCTGATTATTATAATACTCGCAAAACTTCCACCATCTTTGCTGCTTCATATTCCACCAGCTTAATATAATAGTAAAGAGATTTGGCGTAAACAAAAAAAGTATATTTTATTTTTTTGACAGAAATCTTGTCTCTAAAAAATAAACTACTAGTATTTTTTTGGGTTTCTTGGGAAAAAGAAGAACAAAACACATAGTTCAACTTAATATTATGACTTAACATCGTACTTGAATTTACATTATCAGTTTAATGTTAACAAAAATTATAAACGTCCAAATAGTTTTTTTTTTTTTTTTTGTCAAGGAACGTCCAAATAGTTAACAAAATAAATAAATAGAAACAAAAAATAACCCTCCAACTGGCCCCGTTACCATTCCCTTAACAAGTAGAATTCACAATCTGTTGCCAAGGTTTCAAAAGGTATATTTCCAAACCTCTTCAGCTAAGGCAAATCGCACTGTCAGGGAAATAGCTAAAAGTGTGACAAGAGATGGTCGGTTCCAATCTTACCTTTCTCGTGGTGGACCTGCCTGGTTACACAACCTTATCGATGAAGACAATAGGAAAAGTTTTTAGTTTCGTGTTTTTGGAGCATTGTTAGCTCTGTTTTTTGGAGGCTCTGTTTAGCTCTGTTATTTGCTTTAAACTCTGTTTCTTTTTCTATCATTATTTATCAGACGACAAAAAAAAAAANTTTTTTAAATTTTTTTAAAAAAAAAAAAAAAAAAAAAAAAAAAAAAAGCAATATTTATGTATTTCCGCAATTTTTTGTATATGTAATTGATGTTTTTTAGATTGACTTATTTGAATCCACTAAGATGTTAGAATAAGATACCCTCTAACCATTTTTTATTGACCACTATAAGTCAGTGATTTTGGGTGGATTTGTTTGTTTTATGTGTCACAAACATAGTCTAATCTCAGGGATCCAATCTGCTTCTGAGGCGGCTGGAAAAATTCTAGTATTAACGTAGAAAATGTTCCACGAGGATCCCACCACCTAATAAATATATATTTATATTTCTATTAGCATAGAAAATGTTCCACGAGGACCAAATAATTAATAAGTCACGTAAAAGTAAATTATTGGCTATTCAGGTATGTACGAGTGAGTTGGATTTTGGATTTACGAGATGAGTGGCAACCACACTTGATGGGAAATTCAAAGACAGAGTTTTAAAACTCAAAACAAAACTGTTTATTTCTCAAAACATGAAAGATGTTGAATACAAATGATAAGAGACTCGTTTTATTGGGTGATCTCAAGTTTAGTGAACAAACTAAAATTTAACTATGACATAAAAATAGGAATTTGTTAAACAAGTAATAAATGGGAGATTAATTTGTTCTTGAGGCTTGAGGAACAAGATGGACGTTGTTAAAGAGCATTGGTTTTGAATTAGGAAACTTTTGGCAGAAACAAGAGTCTTTGACTTCTTCATATTTTGCATTAACTTATGAAAAAAAAAAAAAAAAACAAATCTTAATACACTAAAATCGAATAAAACAATTAATCCTTAATACTTTTCTTCTCATTTTCAGTCAGCCATGCACTAGTTAGACCAAGCTCATATTCGATTATTTGGGTAGCGAAATATCAAATATAACACAATCTCGCATACATTGATGATAATGTCAAATCTTAACTACAACTGTTCATTTACTTATTTATGCACTTGTAAGGGACAACCAAGTAGTGAAACAGGCATTTATGGGAAACTTGTGACCTCATATTCATGCTCTATTTCCAGCGGAGATTCCTTGGAAACAGGTCGGTCTTCAGACCATAGCTCCAAGTTAACGGTTCCACAATCCCAGTGGACAATACATTTGAAGACTTGACTAACATCGAACCTGTTTATCAACTGTAGATTGAGGCTCTTGTCCACCAACATCCATTCACCTGAACAAGAAAAAAACAGAAGAAGATTATTCGCACAAATGTTACATGGACTTATATGTCTAAGGAGGTTTACTTCATCCAAAAGGTATAAAGCTGATCAATAAGGAAAGATCTTCACAGGTTTAAAGCTGATCAATAAGGAAAGTTGCTAAATCTCTATGCTCCTGGCGTTTTTAGTTATTCTCTACTGTTAAGCTGAAGTATCACATTCTTCTTTCTACTTTCGCTTTTGATTAGATTGAGAACAATATGAAGGGCGTACAATACTTACCATGTGGGAGGCTGTTCCCTACATATAACTGCTCTCCAGATTCTGGCCAAACTTCATGCTTTGAACCATCAATCGACGTGAATGAGACAAACGATTCAGTTGGATGCATAAGATAGAAAGTTGGATGGACTCTTAAGCATACTAGCCTGCAGCATTTAGCAACCCACACCAAAAGGACCATCATTTTCCAGACACGAAATAAAAGAAAGGGAGTTTGAATCATAATCTCGATTCGAAAAGGATTCAAGCATCAACCTTTGATAAAACCTCCTAGTGACTCGCGAGTCACGAGCAACCTATTATTTGCAAACTCTACTTAAATTACCCAACACGATTACTATATATTGGTTTTACGCTGTTCTACTATGGTTATGTAACCTTGCAAGAGCGTTCTCACGGCAAAACCTTGAAAATTTTCTTAGTTACTTTAATGTAGAAAGTCTCTCTGTTCTTTTTTTCCTTTTCACTAGAACGATGTAGAAAAACTCTTGCAAAAGCCTAGGCATGGTAGTAAAAAAAAGGAAAGTGTGAAGCAAGTAGACAAACCTTGAAAATCCTCCAGAACCAGCACCAACACTACGAGCTTCAATACTAGAGGCGATCTGAAAAACTCGGGGATTGTCTTTCGGTATACTTATTTTACGCCGGAGAACCAGTCCACCGCCTATATCTCCTTCTAGGATAAGAGATTCTTCCTCTCCGGCATGTTCCAAATCCCTCCTACACGAGATGGATCAAACAATCCAGTACACAATAAATATAACGCAGTGAGAGCATACATGAAACGTGCATGTGTGAGAAAGAGGTTGTCGGAGTAAACTCACTCAATGACACTATATTCTTCAGTACATCCAGCTGACCGGTACTCAGTTCCACTGTACTCTTCATAACCATTGATATCTACCCTGCTGTGAAGCCATTGAACTCCTGCAAATTGTAATCAACCAAAATTGTCATATCTGCTGCAAAATATATAAAGCAACATGGACATAACCTGGTCAACAATTAACCATGATCTGATTCTTATGATCCTTAACCTCCACAAAAAAATTCAAGCTTAATAGTAAACCCAAAAACAGTTTGTTAGTATATTACCTGATGGAACATGTGTCATAGACAATATCCTTCCACCAATCCAAGGAACAATGTTAAGTTTCCAATCGCCACTGCTTAGCTCAACTGGCTCCCTTGAAAGTTCCATTCCCTTTTGTCCAGGTAACACTTCCTTCTCAGGTATCAATTTTGTATTTTCTACATTTCAATAATACACATTGAAGTCACTATGCGAGTAAATAACTGAGAAGTAGAATTTGAGTGTAGTTGACAAATCCACATTCTAATGGCTATTTCAACAAACTAAATATAAAAACAAAAGCTATAATGACGAGTAGCACACACTCATAGAGAAGATAGCTACTATACTATGCAAAAGTGTACTGCGGTATGTATAGGTTCATGGAACTAACGATCTTATATGAAAGCAGGCCGCAACTCGAATAACACGGTAAATAATTTAAAAAAAAAATAAAGCTGAAGGATTGTAACAAGGTATTATAGAGAACTTGAAGACTGCAGTTAATAACCAGAAGAAATACATCTCAATAACTACAAACATATTTAGAAGATGAGATGTACCCATATGAAGTTTAAAGCGCTCATTGCTTGTGGATATTAACTCTGAAACTTCACTTTCTGAAGGCACCTTAATGTGGATAATCTCTCCATCCATTCCCCAAGCATCAAGCTGTTCAACACTATCTAGATTCAAATGCTTTTAACTTATAGTTACACTATTAATTTAACAAGAGAAAGAGCAGTACCATTGCACCGCCTCCTAGTAATAATTGGACATGAACACGGCGCTTCGGCCTTTGCCAGTCTCCTTCAGTTTTTGAAACCTTGACAGTGACAGTGGAAGAATGCTGCTCAGCAATGTAGTG
>OVBW01000711.1:646-18282 GCA_900406355.1 Erysimum pusillum | reverse complement strand
CTATTTGGAAGCATCAACGACTTACATAATAACTAGAATGAGATTATTATAGTAATCTATAATATGAATAATTTATCTAAAGATCGATTGGCCAATAGAACCATCAATATTAATAACTCGTAAGTCGTAACGAAGTATAAGTGTATAACAAATTAGTATCCGAATATTAAAACTGTTAGGCTAAGGTTATATCCTATTTTGTAAGGGTATAATAAATATCTTAATCACTTCTTTCTTCTTCTTTTTATTTTTTTATTTGGTAAAATGAAAACAAATTATATTGATTTGAAATTAGTAGAACAACATATTTTTGGAGAGATGACTTAATTAATTTTGTAAAGCCGCCACACATATTCATCAGTTAGTTTAAAATATGACAGATTACGGACCACATGTCCGAAAAGATTAGGATGCAATTTATTATGAAATGACAACAAACCAACTTTAAATTTCTACTTCTTCATTTTTTGTGCGTAGGGGATATGTTCATTGATTAAAGACTTGTAAGAGTCAATTACATAATCAGACTCTTGAAACAACGAACACTTCTCAAGTTAACAAGATCTTAATTAATACTATGAGTATGAGACTTGTTAATACAAAATTTTAATTACTAAGGTTGAAAAATCAATTTTGACACCAATTACATTAACAGCGCAAACTTAGTTTATTAGGCCAATGATTTAAAACTGGTATACATGCTTTTTTTTTTTTCTTTGTTAACTACTGGTATACATGCATTTGTTACGTTGTTTGGAAGATATAAATCAGAAAAACTAACGATATGGATTCAGTACATTATTTTCTTTTGAGCAATAGATTCGCTTAGGAAAGATCCATCGTCGAATATTGAGCAATATAATGTTCACCACTAAATTTAGCTAAAGATTTTCATTTACTAAAACAATTTTTCATTTTTTCACATTGAAAAGTTGTCTTGGCTTACGAAGATATGTCTTATGATTTTTCTCATATGGCATACTATATATTTATCCCACCCCATGCATATAACTAAATTTTATGTAAATTATTTTCTAGAATTACCAAATTAATAAAAATAAATACTACAATTTATTAGCGTTGAAGTTTTATACAAAATTATTGTACTTTGAAAATCAAATTAAATTTTTATTAATTATTTTAGTTTTGTTTGTTATTTTCTTACACGTGATTTTTTTTTTTTTGTTATCTATATTTATTAATTATTACAAATTATGAGAACTCTTACATAGACGATCTTATCATGGATAATTCCTTCCGATCCTATTAGATTCACGACAGATCACACTTCCTACTTTTTCTCTATGTTGATGTTTTCTTCTGTATGTAGAATTATGGCGAACGTCTCTAATTATGCATCACTAGAAATTTCTTATAAACTTGTTTCCATTAATCTGCATAATTTTTAATAAATCACAATACATGGAATTTGAACCCTTGACATCTAAACATTCATTTGGTCAAATAATGGGTCAAGGGAGCTTCTACACAAGAAAAATTAATATGGTTCATAATAATATAAAAATACTTTTTTCAAAATACCAAAGAATCTCTTTTTCATAAATACTCTTTTGGGAACCTTTGTTAACAATTGTTAAGTAAAATATACTTGCTCGATCTTTTTGGGTGAACGTTCTTGTAGACTATAGTAAATTTAATTAGACTGTCCTAAAATAATGCGTTTAGTAAACAAAAATGCTAAGATTTTATTAGTAAACAGAAAACATGACAACTAATTATTCATTACGGGAAAAAAACTATTATAACACACACAAGAAACGACAAGAAGCATAGTAGGGATCAAAACACATGTACATGTACATACACCTACATACATACATTTATATATATGCATATATCAAGTTGTGATTGATCATCAAACCGACAGACACATGCTGGGCAATAAATATGACACAAACACAGAGATTTTTGAAGTTTCCTCTCTTTTGGTCACATTACAAATTTTGTCCACATCTTACTGGTAAAATAATACTATTGCCCTATATACCCATCAAGTATTTAAAATTACAACACACATATATAGGAGATAGCCACATAAAATCATAAAAATACATATAAAATCAAGAACCCGTCATATTGTTGATCATTGATAGTTCTTTTTTTTTTTTTAATTTAAGATCTGTTCTTGCAGTACTTCTCCATTGCTCTCGGAGCTATAACAAAACCAAGAAAAGAAAATTAAATCTTATTAAAAAAGATAAAGCGAAAAGGTAAAAAATGAAATAAATAAAATAATTTTTTTTTAGAGATGTACCAAGTCCAATTGCTTCAGATCCCTTCATAATGCGCAAGCGTTTGCAAGACTCGACAAACATTCTGAAATAGATATTCAAGTTTACGGTTAGAACATTAGTGTAGGAGTCGTTAACATTTAAAAGTTTATTCTAACTTTTTAGGCAATAATATGGTGAGAAGAAGCTGATATGCCAGCTACGAATGAGCTCTAAACTTATTGATACTACTATTGTATAATTTGAAAGATCCTCTTGTCTCTTGCCAACCAATGCATGGTTGTACGTATTTATAACACACATGGATGCTAAATATCTTTGGCTATGTCTCTACCAATTTCGGAAATGTGGTTAATGAATTGGGTTATAAGTTAAAAAAAAAAATAT
This sequence comes from Erysimum pusillum, assembly GCA_900406355.1. NCBI lineage: Eukaryota > Viridiplantae > Streptophyta > Magnoliopsida > Brassicales > Brassicaceae > Erysimum > Erysimum pusillum. The sequence goes on along the minus strand of OVBW01000711.1, from coordinate 15,643 downwards.
GAAACATTAGTTTAAATTGGACTCACTCCCATGGGACATCGCCAACAAGCATCCAATCGCCATCTTTGTCCTCGTAGCTTGGCACATACTCAGAACTATTCAGAAGATTCATGAGCTTGCTCTCGTTCATGAAATCTATCATTCCTTGTGCTCCATAGTTTCCTTGAAATTATTCAAGACATTCACAAATCATATAAATTTATGTGCTTGTTATATATCATCTTGTTAATATGTATAAGATGTGAATGTATCGTTCTATCTTTGTAAAATTCATGAATTTTGTATGAATAAATGTAATAATATACTAATTTAGTTTTTTATTACACTTTTTCGATATGAAATTTGTAACACGTACCCATAGTGAAGGAGCTGAACATTTTGGCTAAGGCATCAGAGAGATCCTGATAGCTTTTGTACATCTTGAGATCAACTTTCCTCAGATATGGAGCACCGTCCATGGAGACCTTCACCAAGGCGGCTCCACCACCGCTCCCGGCCTTCTCACTGCTAGCCTCCTCCGCGCCGTTGGTCTTTTGCTGACTCATCATGTTCTTCCTGTAGTTCCTCACAGGTGGCCATCCCACCACTTGTGCTCTACATACAACAACATTATTTATATGTCAATTGACCAATGTAATTATTTGTTACCATTACGGACTATATTAGATTGATTATAAGTTTATAACTCATGTATTATTTCATGTTTGCTTGTACGCATGTATATATTGGTGTTTAAGTATCAGCCACGCTTTAATTATTATTATATTATTTTCTGGTATTATATTGCTCGATAACAAATTTAATTTCAAAGTTATACATATTTTTTTAACAAAAAAGTAATGTATAGGGGAATATGTATGTAATATTCTTTAACGAAAAAATATATATGTAATATTTAACATTACAAATTACAGTAATTTTTAGTTTGTTCATATGTTTATCGAAATCCTTCACACGATTTGGATTCTTGGAAGATAGTACCTATGAAATTTGTATAGATTGAAATAGTCTAAGAACATATATATAGACATATCTATATAGATGTAAATAAACATGTATATATATGTTTGTATAGCTTACTTAGCAGGAGGCTTAGAAGGGTCTTTGAGGAGAGTCTTTTCCTTGGGAGCTGCGGCGACGTTGTTGAGATCAACGGAGCCTTCTTTGTTAGATTGAATATTGAGCATGAGATCAACGGTTTCGGAGAAGCCTCTCTTGCTTCCTACCGCTGATTTGGCGGGACTCTCGACGGCTTCAGCGCCGCCGGGGAGGCCGAGACAGAGCTCCGTCGCCTTGAGGTTCATAAGCTGTCCGATCATGTTACTTGTAATAGATTAGAAATATTGTTTCTCTCTCTGAAGAGGTAAGAGGGGAAGAAGAAAGGAGAGGAAGGGGCAATAATAATATAAGGAGAGATGATGGTGGTGGGGTGTATGTATTCGTGTAATGCATGTGCATGTCCTTTGCTCTTTTTTTTCTTATATGTGGGGTTTATGACACGTGGGCTTGATTAGATGTTATTCAATTACTTATTTTCTATTACTACAAATTTAAAATAAGATAATTTTGTTTAGTTAATCTTCCAGCTTGAAAGTTTTGAGTGATGACGTGGAAATTAGTTATATTTTAGATACAAGAAAGATCACATATTGATCATGACCGATAGTTTAGTTATTTATGTTAGTGATATTTTTTTGTTATTATCTTACTTTAATTTGTGTAATGTTATTACTATAACTGAAAAACAACTTTGTTATATGATATTTATATCTTACAAATTTGAAAAAAAAGAGAAGGTGCTTACCAAAATTTACATATATTGTTTGCGTGACTTTTTTCTAACTATTCGACTAATGTAAAATGGGTTCGTAAATCGTAACGTAGTACTTTCATCCAGATTTCTTCCTATATAGTACATTAGATCACAAATATTGTTTTGTATAAGTGTACGCAACATTTTTACTTTGTAGTTTACACAAAATTACAAAATTGTATGTTTTTACTTCTCGTACGGTTCTGAGATTCTAAGTTCGCTATGAACTCATCATCTATTCTAGAGTTTAAGGATATATATATTAATATTGAGGATGTATATTCTAGAGCATATAAGTAAAGTCATGTAGTTTGTTTTTGTTTAATGGTTGAGTTTATTCATGTAAATATACAACATGAATGGTGCTTTGGTGGGCTCGATGGAGCTCGACGTTGTTGATGTTCTTTCGATTCCATGCTGCTGAAGCCTCAACCATCCATGGTTCTCTCTGTCAGATAGGTTCAAAATATCGATCTCTATGTGAAGCCTTGTTGAAATCCGGAATCTTCCAACCTCGTAAACATTGAAGGACCAATCCATTTATCAGTTACTTGAATATGTATTACATCTTCATGAGAAACAATACTCCATATCTTATATCTCTCTTACAATAAAGAGAATAATCGTCATCTTTCCTCTCCACCTCGCTATCTCATTCAAGTTTCATACACACACCTTTCAACATTAGAGACTTGGGACAAAAGATGTTAGTATGAAGAAGAAAGATTAGTAAGGAGGGTCATATAGTCAATACATATTGAGAAAGTGTCTAACTAGCAGAAAGTGTGTTAAGTGTACAAACTCTTAGAAAAAGTGTGCCATTCTTTTCTTCACGTACTGAAATTTTTCGGTCTTAATTTCATATATAGTTTTGAAACATGTCATGGCCGGAGAGAGTTCCATGTTCCAACAAATGCAAAGAACCCATGTCAGATTTTGACTAGGAAGAAGAATCAATAGCAAGCTTTAAATAGGCGAAAACTGAAAAGCATAGGGGTATACGAAGGCGACAGAACGCTTCACTGCAATTTTTCATATGGTAAGGACTATATGAAAAAAAAGAATGAATCTCACTACCTCAAGCTGACACTGGAAATAATTGATTCTAAACTATATTTGCTAGAAAAAAAATGGTGGGTGAACAACAAATTGACTTTGAGGCTAACCGCGACAAGTTAATAAAGGAAAGAAAGGTTGCAATGGGCTTAGAAACTGTGTTGTTCCTAACATTGATTGGTTGGATTGGTTGAAATTTGGAGTCTCCTCCATCTCCATGTATTAACCTTTAGATGACCCTCTTTTTTTATTTAAACTTTGTTTACCATTTTTTAGTTTGTGTTTGAAAGGTGAACGTAGATGATGTTTTTTATGTACGTGTTAAATCGGGCTTATCATGCGCTTCCAACTCAAAACTAATTGGCAATGAGTGGATTGGGCCTAACCCTTTATATATTACTAAGTCTTTTCACATATTTCCAATGTGGGATCTTTCTCCACACGCCCCCTCGAGATAATGGCCCATCTAGCCATTAATCTCGACAATATCCAATCATAGGATCAATTTCGAGTTAGATCGGCCGCCTAATTTTGGCTGGACCGATTTTAGTTAAGATCGATCGGGTCTCTTTCGATGGACCGGATCGATTTCGGTTCGGGTGGGCAGCGTGTGTTCGGGCTCTGACACCATGTTAAATTGGGCTTATCATGGGCTTCCAACTCAAAACCAATTGGCAATGAGTGGATTGGCCCTAACCCTTTATATATTAATTACTAAGTCCCTTCACATCTTTCCAATGTGGGATCTTTCTCCACATCATATTAGTAATGGGTCTAACTCAACACCCAACAGCTAGCTCAAAGGAGGAGGTTTGCCACACACTATATATATTGCCCAAGGATTTTATTTCTTTCCGATGTGGGATATTCTAACACATCCCCTTCACGCTCAGGATATCTGAAGCGTGAAGTTTGTGGGACTGGGCATCCACGGGTGGTAGGCCCACTATTGAGAAAGTTTAACCTTGGCTCTGATACCATATTAGTAATGGGCCTAACTCAACACCCAAAACCTAGCTCAAGGGATGAGGTTTGTCACACACTATATATATTGTCCAAGTATTTTATTTCTTTCCGATGTGGGATATTCTAACAGTACCATTTGATATATTTTCGGATTATGTTTTTGGTTGTAATACAAACAGCAACTGTGATCCGGCTCCTTCAATCTGTGTGTATATGTCTACTTACGAAATCTGCTTAAAAAAGCACCTCATTGTCGAGGTTGCCTATAGTTTGCCAGTTAAGGTTTCTAAATTTGGGAATATAACAGACTTGTATGTGGAACTAACCACATAAGTCGATAAAACTTATTGCCATTATGGATGATAGTATAAAAGCTAAATTTGGAAAGTAGGGTTTTCACTTTTCAATAGTTCATTCGTATCATGTTACTAGTGTGTTTGATTATGAGTCGAAGATAGCATAAACCTATTGTATTTTTATTTCGTTTGTTTGATCTAAACTAATTTAAAGTTTGTATAAAACCGAATATTTTTATTATTTAAGACGTGAACCGCATCAAAGATTGAAAACGTGGTGGATCGGAAGAACTCAAACTCTGATCCTATAACAAATTTCAGCTCGCTAGCATTCATAGTATGAGTCCACGTGATTTTTAAATCATCCTTCTCTCCTCCAAAAATATCAAAGTAAATGATATATAAAGCTAGCTAGCTTGAGCACATTGCACATATAACTAGGTAATCTACAATACTATAGTATGAAACGAATTCAGATTATTTGCTAAAGAAGAAAAGAATAAGTTCTCTCAACATGTATATATATATGAATGTATTAATTACATGTATGATTTGTTAATAGCCTATTTGTTACACATTGTCTCCTCTGGTCAACTGTTCATCGCATATACAGCAAGTGGAATTGGGCGGTGAAATTCCGTTAATCAGTTTGGTCAATATTTATAATTAGTTTGTGTCATGCAATAACATTAATGCATATTTTATTTTTCGTAATATATAAAATGTTAATTTTAGATTAAAAACGAAATTAAAAAAGATTTTTTAAAATAAAAATATTTAATAATGAAAGAAGAAAAAAAATTAGTCCAAAATTTAGAAGAAAAAAAAATATCAAATTACAATTAAATCTCCATAAAAATTTATAAATATCTAATATAATTAAAGCAAAAATATCTTTTTAAACATTTCATATTATGAGAGAGTGGGAATATTATTTGAATTGAATTATGTCTCCCTTTTTTCTGTATCATTTGGGTTATTAAATGTGTATTAACTCTTAAATATTACTCCTACTACTAATATATTAATAATACGTCGACATTGTAGTAGATAAACGGAGAATCTATTTATTGGTCTAGGTTCATGTTCTAAGTGAGGACATTGAGTGAAGAGTGACGTCAATCTTTTTCTACCCAACACAAAAATGAACTTAATGCTTCCTTTAATTTTATTCATGTGAAGCATTAATCCAAATAACAGATTTGTGATTTATAGATGAAATCAAGGGCCATTGCATCATTGCTGACGAGACTGAGGAAAGTTCCTGCATGGCTTTCAAAATGGTGCTAAATCGTATGCTTCAAATATACAAAAATATAGTCTCCGTCGTTAAAACTAATTATAGATTATAGATTAGCGACGTACTACAAATGCCATTAGAAATTAATATGAACTTGTCTTATACATAAAAGACATAACAAGTTAAAGTAATTTTCATATAGTCTATGACATATTTACCTTACTAAAATGTCTTTGTAGTTAACCGGTATGTGCTCATCATTACTCTTTTATATGAGTGAGCAAATCTGATATTTGCTAAAGAAAAAAAGGTACAGTAGAACCTCTATAAATTAATACTCGATAAATTAATAACCTCTATAAATTAATAAATTTCTCCGGTCCCGAGTTGGGACTAGTGTAAATTTTGACATAATTCGATAAAATAATAAGATAATAACTTTTTTAGAAATCCTATGTAAATATATGGTCCCATCAATACTATAAATTAATAATTTTATAAATATGTGGAAATATATTTATAGATATGTGAAAATATATCTTGAACTTGCATTATGTTTTGTTAAAATTCATCGAAAACTTTTGATATTATCTGTTAGACATGATAATTATTTTTTTTATTTGTAATTGATTCAAGAAAATTATTGATTATATCAAAAAAAACTTAATTTTTAAGTATTTTACAAAAAAAATTACGAAAAAGGCAAATATCTCTATAAATTAATAATTATTAATTTATCGATAAATTAAAACCTCTCTAAATTAATAAAATTTCACGGTCCCAATGTTATTAATTTATAGAGGTTTTACTGTATATATGATCCTCTCTATAACTAGTGGATACCTAATTTTAGTGAATTTATGTTTATGTAGTTAATTGATACTATGTTTTGTCATTATTATTTAATAGGAATGTGCACATATTGGTATTTGTGATTCGCTTTATAACTACCAGATATATAATTTTGGTGAAAATATGTGAAAATACATAGTTTTAAATAATATAAAATAAAAAGTGAAAGACTAAGTTTAAATTTTACTTATAATTATAGCATGAACTTGTTATATTTTTTTCATATGAATATAAAATTTTAAGTCTACTTATTATGTATTTTTAACTTTTTTTACGTATTATAAAAAGTTTAACAAAATCTTATAACATACATATAATGATCGAAACGGATATGTAGACTTTAAAAAAATTAATATGATTTGCACTATTTTAGATGACTGTTTTTTTTTTTTTTTGAGTTGACACCGCCATCGATTTTTTTATATAGAATCGAAATGAATACCAAATCAAAATAGATGAAACATATAATTTGTCTAACAATGTATAGTCGCTGGCATTTTTACAGTGAGTGGGACGTGGCTTCATGAACTCATAGCTCATTGAAAATCTACCTAACAGCAATATAGTTACACGTGCGCATACGTGCTCATTGAAACTTAGATTTTGAAAACGAAAGAGATAAATGTACATTTCATAAAATTATGTCTTCTTGGGAAAAAAATGATTATGAAAACACTGCTTTATTGAAAACATTTGGAATTCTTCTAACCACCACAAAATTAGACCAAACATCATTTCGTGAATAGTTCTGACTCGCCAAATAAACATTTATCGTGTACGATTAGTCGTCTAGCTTCTTTCACGATTGGCAGTAATCTTATGAATTGAAGACCACCGTTGATTCTTTATCCGATTCAAACGGCATGATTGACATGTTTTATGAATTCTTGTGATCAAGTGTTCTGATTCCAAATTTATTCTACTAATTAAGAAAAAATACACACCATATTAATATGAAACTGCCCAACCGTCTAATTACGAACATTGCACCAAAAGGTTCTTTAATTATTGCACCACCAAAACTTGATTTTTTACATAAAATTTGTTGGTGTCTTTCTAATATTCCATTTTAAGACTTATGATTATTGAGAAAGTATTCAAAATACCACATTTTCAAGTTTTTTTTTTAATTATTAGTTTAATTTTCTGAAAATACCACTAAAAATTTTGTTTCCAAAAATACAATAAACACGAAAATTGATTTTCACGAAAATTGATTTTCGATAGTGTAGAATTTAAAAATTTCGGTTTGAGTTAACTATTTTACATTTAGGGTATAGTTTTTAGGGAGTAGGTTTTATTGTTTAAGATTTAGAGTTTAATTTTAAATGTTGAAAGTTTAGTTTTAGTTTTGTGGATTTTTTTTAAAAATTTTACATATTTTTGTGCTATTTATGAGAATTACCCTTAATTAATCAATTATACAGAGCAGAAAAAAACAAACTATACACTGCATTAGATCTGAGTTTTTGTTAACTGTATCACTCACTTGACCATAACTCCACTGAAGAATCTCAGAGCATTGTACTAGTTAAACCAAAACAGCTCAACCATCTTATTAGTATACTCTTACATATGTCTACTTGAATTAGTCAAGATTTTATTAATTTTAAAAAAAAAATCTAAAGAGAGGAATTACAGAGTTTTTTCATTTATTATAAATGTCAGCATGAAACCCGACTTAGGGAACTAGTAAATCTGTATATTTCAGAAATTGTTTGACCATATAAAAAGGATATGTACATCAGTACATGCATGTCTGAATAAAATACCATTTAATTGTAAAAATATCACAAAATTTCGTAAGTCAACAATCTGTAAAATAGTTATAATAATACTGTACGAGTTATCGTAAATAATATACACCGATTATAATAAATTGATTTTTGACCATATACTCTGAAGTGAACATCTTCCTGAATTTCCGTGAATACTTCTACTCATGAAATTATCAATTGATAATGAATATTCCAAATTAATTAGATATACATAATTTAAGAAAGATTGTTCCCGAAACTTCCAATCATGTAATGCCACATGAAAAAATACCTTAATTCCACGGAATTAATTGTTTTTAGTTAATGATTAGATACCAAAAGAATAGAAACAATCGAAACACAAATTGGGCAGTTCACAGTTAATAATATATGAATGGCACATGGATTATACATGTAACAACATTATGCCCATGGTTTTGCGGTAATTGATCGGATATATGAAGTCTAGTCAGGGATAAACATCCAACAGTACAAATGTACAATGTACTTAATTAGCTAAAGTTATATTCTTTTTCCTTGTAATTTTTTTTTAAAAATTTTAGTTTTTTTTATACTCTCTCCATTTTTTATAGATTCTTTGACTACAGCTATTATTTAAGTCTTAGTTAAAAAAATCAATCTACTAAACAAAATAAATTAATCATAAATATTAAATAAGTATAAATTTTACATAAGAATTTTTAAATCCAAATAAAAAAAAACTAAATATCTTTTTAAACAAAAACATAAAAAGAGGATAGTAAATGTTGTTTTCTATTTTAAGTAATATATATTACTTGAGTCTATTAAGTAAAAATGATAAATTTTAACCGGAGCCTCTAGCTCTGGTGGTAAAGGACCCTCAGCTGAGGTATCCGTCATCACGAGTTCGAGCCCCGGCCACTGCAGTATTCACATGTGGGCTACAGTGTCCCAGGAGCCGATATGTAGAGTGCCATTTGGCGGCCCACGTGGCTAGTCTGAGCGAACCGATAGTCTAACACGTGGAACCCTGCTCTATCGGGTATCCAATAGCTAACACGTGGATCCATGTCCTCTCGGGGAGTGTTGAGATACCTGGATTATTAAAAAAAAAAAAAAAGATAAATTTTATACTGCATTATTTGAAAATGATATTGTACTACAGGGATTTGCAAAAATACCATCAATTTTGGCATAATTTTCCAAAATACAACTTTTTTATGTACATTAAAGAAAATACAACTAGTTAAACTACATAGCCCTACTTGTTTTTGAAAACTTATAATTGTTCTTGTACTCTCATAAACCTTAAATCTCTTGAGGACATGAGTTCATAGTTTGACAAGTTAACTTCTCCTTACTACAAATACGCATTACACAAAAACAAAAACAAAAATTCACTGAGTTATTGTAACTTTTTGGAACCACAAAAACTTGAGTTAATGTAAGCTCAGTTTTGGAACACATATTTTAGATTAGTTTTAACATTTTGGAAGCATAACGCAGTAATAAAAATGATAATACAGTATTATTAATAATGCTGTAAAATAACAAAGGTGAAGAGTTGAAGGTATTAAGTTAAAAAGAGGTGAGAAAATATATTTATAATCTTTATACACATCCATAAATTTACTGGAAATTAATGATTTTTTGGAGTTATTCATTTTAAGTAAAAGAAATAGTTTAAGGTTTTTATAGATTCCAAACAACATTATGTTTATTCCGAAATTAAACTGTTACATGAGCAATGAGATAATCTGGAATATTTTGATGAAAAAAATATCTAAAATGCACATTCAAAGTACCTAGTCTTTAAGAATATGATACCCTACAAATATAGGAAATATTTGTTTTGTTCAGTTTGTTATATTGTAGCGGGTACGGAAAATGGTTTGATTTGAGTACAAATATCAATATTACATGTATACATAATCATTTATCTGGAAATTACCCAAAAATATTCAAAAAATATTAAAATACTAAAGATTTATTCGAAGTTACCTTAAATTATCAAATGCAAAACTTATTTATGAGAGTCTAAACATCAATTTTTTTCTATATCTAGCTATAAAAATAAATTAAATATTCAAATTATCTATTTTCGACCGTTCTCTAGTTGATCGTTTACTCCAACTGCGTAAACCTTTTATTTATTTATCGTCTATAACTCAGTAATATTTCCAAGTTACATCTTGCTTATAACACGGCAAAGAAATCATTAAGATATATAAACTGTGGTCAAATACATAAACCTAGTTGAAATATTTGAAACTCGCGACTGAAACATGCACTTCAACACTTGGACTTGGAGAGTCTAGTCCTTTAATCTCTAAGGAAATGAGAGTGAGTGATGAAGGAGGAGAGACAAGTCACGTCGAAAGAAACATACCAAACCCCATCAAATCAGACTCTTGTCTTTGCCTTGTCAACGTCCCTCACGCATCAACCATTTCTTTCTACTACTCCACAATCCTCATTTTTCTACATGTTTTATTTTTATTTCTTATTTAAATAAAAAATTTCATCATCTAAGAAATCATGTGTACGGTTACTTAAAACACCTCTTATTTCTGTTCATGAGCTTAGTATTAGTCTATAAGATATAGACAAGACCTATCTTAGATTTTTAGAGCATATGGTGTACTCTTAAGGATATGTTGTAGAATGCAAATGGTCGTTATCTTGTTATACACTTACAATGAGTAATTCGATAAATAACATCCAATTCTGATAGTGAATCGCCTTTATCTATTTTGTCAAAAGGCTTTAGACTTAAAAAGCATAATGTCCACTTCATGGATTCTTGTCACCGAGTTCACAAAGAGAATTTCAATTTTCGAGATTATGATCTTTATGTATTTACATGATTCATGTGCAATGCCAACTTGGAACGTAGAGATGTTCTGACTCTCATAAACAAAGTTTTAAATATCGCAATCTCTTAGTCAATTTAGCAGCTACCTATATCATGTTTATAGTGGTTGATATAATTAACGTTTTAAGATAAATTAAATATAGAAAATCTAATGATACTTTGGATCGATTGATCCCCAATCTTTCCCATCTCTATTGTAATTTTGTTTTAATTTTTTTACCAAGATTACAATTACTCTAGGAAACTAATCTTCTATTCCTTTAAATTTCATTTTATATGATATTAACATTCGTAGCAAAAAAAGAAAAAAAAATATATAGATATATATGTGTGTGTATGTGTTAGAACCAAAAATGTGGAAATATAAATATTGTAATTATTATAACAATAGAAATGATAGTAACAATTCATATGAGTCTGTCTAACGGATATGTTATTTTAGTTTTAATACAACCTCTCAATTATAAGTAGACATAGACTGAAAATTGCCTAATTAAAGCAATGGATTCTTGAGAGTGAAGCTATACTCCTAATGTTAATGTGAATACGCATTTGACATAGTCAAGGATATATGGGTTAGATCTGATTTTGACATCTTTATCTTTCTGGTATCTTAAAAGAGCAGAAAATGTCTCCCTTTTTTAAGTCATCCACAGAGTACATTACCTATTTTATAAAGGTATAAATGAAAAAGTCCAATTTTCAAATCGCATTGGCATTTCTATACTAGTTAATGATTGTGCTTACTTAAAGGTATATATTGGTAATTCAGAAATTATGAATCTGCTCCTATTGTAATGTTGAGAGTGAAGCTGCTCCTATCATGGTAATGTAATAATTGTAATTATAGAATTCCTAATGTCAGTAGTGACAATTTGTAATGCAGACCATAGTAAGTAACAATAAAAGCATATTTATTCAAATAGAAGTGATCCTGATATGATGTATAATGATTTATATTAGTGTTTTCGTCAAAACATAATCAATTTAATTTAATCTCTAACTCTTTCATTCATATTATTAAAAATAATAAGTGTTATCACATAGCAGGGATACTAATATACATCAGTATACAGTATACTACATGTCTTTCTCATTTCTATTCGTCTATTCATGTTTTTGTTTTATGTCTTTCTTTTTTCTTTCTTTTTTTTTGTCATTTTGTAGTTTTTTTGTTTTTCTTTAGTTAATTTCATGTTTATTATAGTTAACTCATAAACCAATATATTTCTTTGGATCACAAAACACACACTAAATATTTGTTTACTATTCACACGCCTAAAGCTAAATGCAAGCCCAATTTCATCAATACATACAAGAGAATAAAAACAACTTTAACTTGAGCCCAAATTCAATATGCACAAAGGTCCAACTCATAATTGGAGGTAAGTCGGCTTTTAGCGGTCAATGCCAGAGAGGCAGGAACTTCAAAAAAATAAAACTAAAAAAAATGCTGGCTTTGGATTCTTTGAATGGTGAACATATTAATTACGTTACATTTAATATTTATTGAATGTAAATATGTAATGGGTTTAGTTTGTGAAAGAAAAAAAAAACTAACACCAATAATCAACGGTTTTTAATTTCTTTTTTTTAAACAGCAGTATATTAATAATAGTAAACCAAATTAGAGCGAGGAACATAGTTTACGTGTGTACAAATAACGAATGTGCATGAGCATTTTGTGTAAAGTAATTCCTTCTAACATTAGCTTTTCGAGGTACAAGTGACATCTAATTAAACACAAGGATAGTAACACTAAACGGTGTTATATTGTGTTTTACTACTATCAAATCATTGTTGTTAGTGTTGCTATTTCAACTATTAACTTTATTACTACAATTAACTCTCTCTCTCTCTCGCTCTTTCTATTTGTCAACTACTGCTAAATTAACTCCTTTACCACAGTTACGTTACCATATTAAATGCAAACCAATTTAATATACAAACCAAGCTTTTTGTTGTCGGTTTTTTTGATATGGCCATGCAGGAACAATGCAGACCAATGAGTATAACGTGTGTGGACCGTGTAGTCTTAGTACCAATTTAATGGTCTATGCTGTACACTTTAGACTTTATTTGTCTGTCTTCTCTTTTCTAATTAGATAAACGCGTTTTCCAAACTTATTTGGGGTATGACTAGTATAAAGGCAATAGTTGTAGATGTGGGTGTGGAACTTCGTGGAAGTGGGCAGTTAACGATTTTAAACGTTATTAAACATCTTAAATGATTGGTTTAAAGTTAAAAACGAATGCTTTTGCAAAAACATTATGATTGGCTGTCAGCGTTTGTGATATCGGTTTTCAAATAAACTTACCAATATATATTTATTTAAAAGCAATAAAATATTATTATAATAAAAAATTAAAATGCTTATTTTAAATAAATCATAAAATGATTGAATTAAATATATTTATTTGAAGAGATTTGAAACATTTTGTTATGTACAAGTAATATTTTTTAAAATTATAAATACAGTTTATTTAGTTATGTATATATATGTATTAAAAATATTTAAATTTTGATATGATAATATTTGATAAAAGAGAATAAATTTTTTGTTTTATTTTTATATATTTTTTTGTTAATTTTAATTAGTATTTTAGACAAATCGGCTACCATCCGCAACCGCAAACGCTTGTTGGAATGAGTTTTTGAAATTCAGCAAGTTCGGATGGTCCAAAACTATATAAATTTTTTTCTACAAGTAATTTTAAACACTAACAACCGCAAACGTCCACCAAACATAACGTTTACAGATGGTAGTATTATCTATAAGTCTTTATGATATTTTCGAAATAGATAAAATATTACATATATGTTTTTCTACACACACAAAATGGTCCAAGTACACGTAGGTGATAATTCATAAACAAACAAAAATTGATGAGCTTTCGCAAGACTTATTATTGCGAAGAGGATACATGCATTTTCTTAAAATTCGATCAAGTTTTTTTGTGGGGGGGAAAAAGGTCAAAAGTATCACACGTGCATGTCTTTAAGGTACGGTATGGGTTACATGAATTGCTCTTATTTTGCTTTCTCTCCTCTGCGTTGGCTTTTGGCCTTACTCGTCACGTATATTAGATGTTTGGGCCATATCCTTTCGCTACATTCTAAGTTTTGTCGGGAGTCACACGAGCGTGTAAGCATGCATGCACATCACACACCTATTTTACATCTACACATTTATGTTATTTGGATAATATTTCAAGTAAGGTGTTAAAGAAAATGACAATATTTCACGTAATGTCATTATTCATTCAATAAAAAATTTCTATATAAAACTTGGCACAATACTAATTCCTAACAGTTTGTTAGGTTATGATATTGGTTCTCTGTGTTAAGGTTTGATTGGGTTTTTTCATAATCAATCGCAAACATTTGCCAACTCTATGTATAGGGAACTTGATTTTCGGTTTGAATGCTTTATTTGTGGTGGGTTTGCGAGAAACTGATCAGTACCAAGAGACTATTTTATCTTTTCAGAATTAATCGGGTAACCGATACTAAATCTTTTTAATATATATTAACCTTCATTTAATCTATGGCATAGATTGATTTACTGTAGCCAAACAAGAGAAAGATTGATTTCCACCAAAAACATATTTTCATTGTCTATTCTCTTTTCTACCACTATTAGACATTACAAGTATCAAACAATTTGGAGAGAGTGGAACCAACGAAGGCATGGGGAACAACCAACTCCCCCCGGAACAGTTCACTAAATTCATTGCCCATTTCGATCTGCATTAGTTTGTTTCACTCTAAGTTCAAACTACAATCCTTAAATTAAGGATACATATTGTAACACGAGTTTTTTTTTTCTTTTTTTTTCTTTTTTGTTGATTTTGATAACTCGGGTAATCCGGTTCCTCATTACAACCTCCCCTTTGTGATTCAACCACTAGACCACTGATGGAGTTGCAGAACCGGTTCGGAGATCAAACCGAGCTCCAAACCGACAATACATTAATTGATTGGTTTTATAGTTGTTGTTTCAGTTAAGTAATAACGAGAGAAGTGTCCTTGTGTTAAGGAACCAATCTCTCCACTTTCCCATTTCCATGTTTGTAGGAGTTGATCTCCATCATTTGCTTCAGTACTCGTATTTAATCAATGAGAAAAGCCAAAAATAGGCAATCTTAATTGCCAATTC
>OVBW01000710.1:4622-14755 GCA_900406355.1 Erysimum pusillum | reverse complement strand
TACCTAGATCCAGATCTCCAGAGAGCAACTTCCTGACAATGTCTTTTGGCCGTTGAAACCAAACTTCAGTGTTTGGTAACTGAAGGACATAAACAGATTACCAGTATAAGTCATGGTAACACAAAAACGAAAACAAAACACTATCGTTTTATGTCCTTTTCGAATCCATACCTGAGGAATTTGTGCAACATATTGCCTAGGATTGACTTGTTTAACAAATAGTTGACAATCCTTCAAAGAAGAAATCACAAAATCAAAAACGAAGATATGAGATAACAATTCACTCAAAGTGAGTTTAAAAAACAACATTTCAGAGAGTAAAAGAGTTCAAATGAAGCTTTGGCAACGATTCAAGAAATCGAAAAAAAGAGAACTTTGTTTCAAGAAAGAGATCATAACGCAAACAACCGATGATTATATCACTTAAAAGATCCCAACTTGCTTCAATTAATTAACCAAAAGGTAACACTAAAAAACAGAACAAAGTATAAGCAATTCTCAGAACCAATCGAAACTTTCAAAGATCACAAGAATCATATTAAATTGTATAGTTATTAACACAGAAAGAGACAGAGACAGAGAGAGAGAGAGCTACTTATAAAAATATGAAATTAGTCTCGATCAAAATCTCAATCACAAAAAGTCTCAGTCTTTATGAACTAAATACAAGCTGAGACTGAGGCCAAACACTTCAAATCTGTGTTACAAATAATCGCAAATGTAAATCACTAACCTTGAGAAGATCAATCGCATCAGCAGCCATACGTCCTTTACTAGGAAGACCAAGACGAATCTGCTCTCGCTCAACAACAACAGAAGCAGGAGCTGGAGATGAGCCATTGGCGACAGAGGTTTGAACGGTGGAGACGCAAGAAGTGACAAATCTGAGACATTTCCGGCGAGGTACGACGACGGTGGAAGGAGACGGAGATAGAAGCGGCGATGAAGAAGGGAAGGAGGAGGAAGAAGAAGAAGAAGGGCATTGTTGTAAATTAGTAGGAAGAAGAAGAGACATTGTGGTGGTGGTGGTGGTGGTGGCTCTTTGAGAGATTGAAAGGGTTTTTTTTTTTGTTTTGACCGGAGAAAGGGAAGGAATTGAATTATATAATGAAGAAGAAGAAAGGTCACAGCAGCCACCACACTTGGGACATGAGAGTATACTAACTAATAGATTCTTGATGCCATTTTATAAACAAAGACTTTAAGGCTTGATCCATGCGTTTTCATTTTTCTTTTTCTCGTCACTTTTGATTATTTAAAATGGAATCTTTTATATAAGAACAAAACGTGAAAAATAAAGAAGAATGGATTAAAAATTACTATGAATGGATTGTGGGATTGGACGGTGTGGATCAAACTGTTAAAGATGAGTGTGGGGTTAGTGATGTTGATGGTGGAACAAATTGGATTAACAGTGTAGAATGAGAGTGAAGTAAATGTTGAATGGAAATAATAATACAGTATATGTAGTTGATGTGTTTAGCCAAAGTAAGAAAGATCTAAATGAAGTTGAGGTTAAATAGTTATAAACTTTTTATTAATATTTTTTTTCTAGTGTTCTGAATGGATTTATGTTTAGAGAAAGAACTGAATTAACATGAAACTAATAAAATCATATGATTCTCTATAATTTTTTAAAAAGAGATTTCAAACAAAAAAAGTGAATCGCACTTGGACCATCTTATTATATTTTATTTTTGGGGTTTGGTCCAAATGCTTATTTTGTTTTTAAAAACTTATCGACTCGAATGATATCTAGCCTAGTATGGGCTTAAGTTCTAATGCAGGTTCGGATGTTTATCAGACATGTTGGACTAGCGAATTTTTTTTCTGATATGTTTGACTAGTCTTTTGCAATGTAATATTTGTGTCTTTTTGGATGCGTGACATGTAGAACTTAAGAAGTGTTTATGATGTTTCTCTAATCTGGCAGTGATTCTCCTACATTTGCCCACGACTCGCTGTTGATATCTTGAAAATGAGAATATCAACAAATATTAAATGCTTGATAAGGATGAACCTAGTGTGAATCTTGGAGGCTATACAAATAAAAAGATGAGTCAAATTAATTAAGGTTAGCCAAAAAAGAGCAAATAAAATGAGAGTTTTAGTCTTTGTGTGTGTGGAATAGTCTGGTTCCTAAGGTGGTGCTCTTAGATCAAGGACAAAATTGGGAGGTTGTGGTCCTTGGATATAAGTTAGAGACAGTTGTGTCTCGTTGACTAATAGAGATTAGTTGGTGTGGAACTAAGGGGTGTCTTAGTGTCAATTAATTATATTTAAGTAAAGCTTGTTTAAGTATTTAAGGATTTGAGGACGTAAGCACGTTGCTGAACCTTTGCTAAATTGTTTGTGTGCTCATATACAATTAGCATCAGAGTTGGTCACCTAGTTGAAAGATTTTTCGTGGAACACAAGTGAAATCCTGACAAGAATATAACACACTTGATTGCTTTTCAAAAAACTCTTAGGTTGAAACCAAGAGCTATAGTGATTGAAAAGTTCGTATGATTCAACACATCAAAAGAGAAGGTGAAGATGCTTGGATGATATAATACAAATGCGTTAAATGCGAGTTTTTCGTGAAGTATACGAAAATGAATTCAATCTGATTCAAGTTGTAAATCAGCAAATGGCGGCTTGGGATATCTTGCAGAAATTGCATGAAAAGACACACAAATGCAAAGACGACATGATTGGATCAACTACCGTATAAATCTGAACATCTTAAGATGAGGATCAATCAGTTGTGGAGTTCAGCTCCAAGATCAGTTATATTGCCAACGAAACACAAGTTTTGGGTTGGGCAGTTAATTTTGAGTAAGTTTAGAGCACATAAACATGATGGTAAAAACAATTGAACCCGATGATGGTTGTTGTACTCATTGTTATAATCAACTTCATGAGTTAAAAATTTAAGGAAAACATAGAGAAGAAATGCGATTAAATATGCAATTTTTGTTTTCTAATGCAAAATAAGTCCTACAAAATATAAAGAAACTCAACAATGAAAAATGAAAATAGGAAAAGAAAAGAAATCACGGGTCCTATCATTCCTCCTATACAATGAAAAACATTCTCTACCCACGAGAGTCCATTTGGACCCAACCTAAACAATTCCTTCACACACAAATCTTGTCTAAAAGACTAACAAAACACACACAAATCTCACAATAAACAAATCAACCAAACCACTACAAAACGCTTAAAAATTAATTTTCTTACCAAATTCGATACATAAACTCACTCACTCAGAGCTATTTGAGTTCTCATCTCTACTATCATCATCATGATCACTCTGTTGCGGCTGCTTCTCTTGATGCTCCACCGCATTGTTCACTTGTTCCGCATTCGCATTTGCGTTTCCGCCTCTCGAATAAGCCGCGTTCAAAGCCGCTAACATCCCAAGATTCGAATCCGGCATACTTAGCCCTAAGTTCTGAGTCGGTTGCTGCGGGTGAGCTAAGAAAGAACCTAGCTGAAGTGGACTTCCTCTGTACTGATCCATCGGAAAACTAAACCCCGTTCCCGCCATAAAATGAGTGGCAGCTCCACCACCAGCTCCTCCTCCAGCTCCGGCCGAATTCACAAATGGCCACATAGGAGGAGGAGCACGGTGACCTGCGGCGGAATTGTTGCTACTACTCTCCATTTGATTACCGGTGGTTGTCGGTACCGGAAGCATCCAAAAAGTGTTTCCACCACTAGACCTACCCGTCGGAGCAACCGCCCACATCGGCGCAGCCCCAGGACCAGCCGTTTCACTCTCTTTCAATGATTTATTCTCATTCTGTTTCCGATCATCGTTTTCTTTAGACAAATCAACCGATCTATACCGTTTTCTTGAGAAATTCTCACCGTCAGGCATCGTCTCAACCGGAGCTTGATTCTGATGCTGCTGCTGTTGAAGATGATGATGAAAACCTAAAAGCGGCGTCGTATGAGCCGCACCAAACGCACTTCCTTGTTCATCATATTGATGATGATGAGTCAATCCAAGAGCACCGTAAAGAGGCACAGATTTAGACGGCGGAGCAGAAAGAGTCGATCCACTACTTCTAAGCGAAACACTTAAAGAAGAAAAGTTGGCCGGAATAGTTCCTGTACCTGTAGCAGCAACAATCGCTGGTTCAGCTTGTTGAAGAAGCCATTCAATAGTTTCACCATCAGATTTATGACCTAACTCTCTCGTTAATTGAAAAACCCTAGCCGCACAAAGCGCCGGCATACGAATTCGCCGTCCTCTTCCATCGACTTTTGTGTGACGGTCTTTAGTCGACCGCTTCGTTGTAGTCGCCGCCGTCACAGCCGTGGTAGTAGAGGAGGTTGTTGCGAGTGTAGAGTCTTCTAACGGAATAGATCTGGGGATGATTGAAAGAGATGCGTCAACTAGTTGTCTTGCTCCTCCTCCTCCTCCGGTGACGGCGGCGGCGGCGTCGTTACGAACGTCGGAGAGATCCATTATTGGTGTGAAATAAAGGGAAATAAGAGTATGAAATTGAAAGAAATTGAAAGAAATTAGGGTTTGTTGAGAGATGATGAAACGGCCATGGATGCTTCGATTGTCGTCTTCAGTTTGACTCTTGTCTTCGTCTCAGCATCGGAAAGAGAGAGAGAGAGAGAGAGAGGAGAAAAAGGGTTTGATGATGTAAAAGCAGGTGGATGACTTTTCCAGCAAGAGGATATTATTAATTAAATTACAAAATAAATATGTGCCGTCATTAAAATTAAAAAGGGTCTTTGATTATCATATAAACGAAATTAATTAGGGAATAAGTAGGTTAAGCAAGAGAGAATATTAAAACTCCTTTTGTTGAGATAAGTCTTCTCTTCCGGACCAAAAATCCATTCAAAAAGTGAGTTTTATTATTTTAATTCAGTGGTTTAGGTTTTTTTTTTCTTTCAAAATGTGTTTTCGGAGTTGAGATTTTACAGTCAAAAGAGAATTGGTTTAAAGCAAATGAAGCTAATAAGACTTTTTACAAGATAAAAAATTTTGTTTGAAATATGATCTTTTTTAACTGGTTTCGTTTAAAAGTTATTGTAGATATTATTATTGCATATAAAAGTTTCTAAAAAAGTCTAGGAATTCTAATTTGAGAAATAGTTTTGTTTTGCTATAAGAAGTTTTTTTGATTGTTGAATTGTTCATTCAAGACCTTTTTAGTAAATCGCTTTTATAAGTTTTCTGGAAGTTTAATAGATGTGTAGGTTTGATATGACTGTTTTTTTTTTTCAAATTTATATTTTATAGTTTAAATAGCATATAATTTTTTCCACTTTTTTCTTGTAAATAATCATATTTTTGCTGAGTAATAAATTTAAAATTTTTGGATAAAAATACGGGTGAGAAAATTGTAAATAATTAGGTGCATACCACCATTTACCTTTATGTTTCAAACCAATAACCATTGACCTAATGTTTCAAAAGAAATCAAATGTAATTAACTTTTCCATAATCCTTGTAACTACGTGCATATTAAGTTTAACCAGGTGTTGGGAGAGAGAGAGAGACATAGATGAGAGTACATGTTTCTGAGTATAGTTTAATAGATTTGTCGAATTGAGAAAACAGATAAAAGCATCTTTAAGACAGTGAAGCGTGCGTATTTTTGCAGGTGGGGACAGCTCATCCCAAATCCACCTCCGTATCTCCCATTTCACTTTTTTTGTTTTGTTCTTAAAGCATTTTAGTTTTGTACTAGTATGATTTATTAATAAAGGTATATGCACTAGATAATCTTTTTGTTTTCAAACATTAGGTAAAGATTTCTTTACCAAAAAAAAACATTAGGTAAAGATTTTGGTTAAAATTGGCAAAAAAACACGCATTATGATAAACCGTTAATAAAAAAAGGTATGTTGTTTATATATGATTTAAGTAAGTAATGAGTATGATAAGAACACATGTTATCGAAAAAATTAAATATGATATTTGCTAAAGTTCAATACGAAACGTCGAAACCCATGTTATTAAAAAAAAAAAAGTGTTTAAGGAGATAATTTATTTATTATTTGTTTTTCTTTTCGTAACAACTACTAACTATTTATCCGTCATTTTTGAAATTTAATGTAAATTCTCATTCTCTTAGGACTTATGTAAATGACATTAATTTGGGAAAGACATTGCAAAAGCACCTTTTAACGAAAAAAAATTACAAAAGCACCTTCAATATGTTAAAGGTTTCCGTTGACAAAAAAAATATTCTCTTTGTCCCAATTTATACGATGTTTAAATGTATCATCTATAAATTCTAAATTAAAGATTTTATAAATTTTATTTGATGATAAATTTTTATGGATTTGGATCATAAATTTGACGGTTTAAAAATGAATAAAGCAAGAAATAAGAAATTCAAATTTTAACAGTTAAAAAAAAAAAAAAGTTTTTTAATAGTTTACCAATTTTCTCTAGAGCAGTGAAACAAGTGTGGATGAAGGAACGAGGCAGATCTGAAGCAAACAAATATCTTGACACTTAGGGAAAATACATAGAAAGTCATCAACTTTACATAAAGCATTCACTCGAAGGGAATGGCACCATTTTACCAGTAGCATAAAAATACAAACAATGGAGATCATAGTACACAACTCCACATATGAGTGTTTTATTTTGTCCGGGTTTCGATATACTCGTGTCCCATATCACAAGTCTACTACAAACAATCACCAGATTNCCGCACAAAGCGCCGGCATACGAATTCGCCGTCCTCTTCCATCGACTTTTGTATGACGGTCTTTAGTCGACCGCTTCGCTGTAGTCGCCGTCACAGCTGTTGTAGTAGACGAGGTTGTTGCGAGTGTAGAGTCTTCTAACGGAGTAGATCTGGGGATGATTGAAAGAGATGCGTCAACTAGCTGTCTTGCTCCTCCTCCTCCGGTGACGGCGGCGGCGGCGTCGTTACGAACGTCGGAGAGATCCATTATTGGTGTGAAAGAAAGGGGAAAAAGAGGATGAAATTGAAGGAAATTAGGGTTTGTTGGAAGATGATGAAACGGCCATGGATGCTTCGATTGTCGTCTTCAGTTTGACTCTTGTCTTCGTCTCAGCATCGGAAAGAGAGAGAGGAGAAAAAGGGTTTGATGATGTAAAAGCAGGTAGATGACTTTTCCAGCAAGAGGATATTATTAATAAATTAAAAAATATATGCCGTCATTAAAATTAAAAAGGGTCTTTGATTAGTTAATTATATCATATAAACGAAATTAATTAGGGAAGAATCAGGTTAAGCAAGAGAATATTAAAATTCCTTTTGTTGATATAAGTCTTCTCTTCCTAACCAAAAAGTGATTTTTATTATTTTAATTCAGTGCTTTAGTTTCTTTTCTTCAAAATTTGTTTTTAGAGTTGAGATTTTACATAAATTTTGTTAGAAATCTGATTTTTTTTAATAGGTTTATAATGAAGCGTTTAAAAGTTATTGTAGATATTATTATCGTATATAAAAGTTTCTAAAAAAGCATAGGAATTCTAATTAGGAATTCTAATTTGAGAAATGGTTTTGTTTTGCTATAAGTAGAGCTGTCATAATGGACATGTGTATGCGGATATGTCCATGTCCAAATTATTGCGGACGAACGTGGACATATCCAATAAGAAACAGGCTTAATGGACATTGTCCGGTATTGTTCGCGGACAAACGGACTTGAACAAATGGACATGGACGGTCTAATAACATTTAAAATATAGGGTTTTGTAATTTAGAAGTCCCTTTTTTTGTTGTTGATTTTTCGTTCAAGAACTTTTTAGTAAATCGTTTTTATAGGTTTTCTGGAAGTTTAAAAGATGTGTATGTCGTCTGATATGACTGTTATTTTTTTTTTTCAAATTTATATCCTATAGTTTAAATAGCATATAGTTTTTTTTTTCTTTTTTCTCACTTTCTTCTTGTAAATAATCATATCTTTGTTGAGTAATAAATTTAATTTTTTTGGAAAAAAACAACGGATGAGAAAATTGTAAATAATTAGGTTCATTCATACCACCATTTACTTATGTTTCAAACCAATAGCCATTTACCTTATAATGTTAATGTTTCAAAAGGATTCAAATGTAATAACTTTTCCATAATCCTTGTAACTAGCTAACTACATGCATTATAATAACCAGGTGGTGAGAGAGAGATAGAGAGACATAGATGAGAGTACATGTTTCTGAGTATAGTTTAATAGATTTTGTCGAATTGAGAAACAGATAAGCATCTTTAAGACAGTGAAGCGTGCGTATTTTTGCAGGTGGGGACAGCTCATCCCAAATCCACCTCCGTATCTCCCATTTCACTTTTGTTTTGTTCTTAAAGCATTTTTAGTTTTGTATGATTTATTAATAAAGGTATATGCACTAGATAATCTTTTTGTTGTCAAACATTAGGTAAAGATTTTGGTTAAAATTGGCAAAAACACGCATGATGATAAATCGTCAATAGAAAAAAAGTATGTTGTTTGTGTATGATTTAAGTAAGTAATATGATATTATATAAAAACACATGTTATCGAAAAAAAAAATATGATATTTGCTAAAGTTCAATACGAAACATCGAAACCCATATTATAATTTTTTATTATTTGTTTTTCTTTTTATAACAACTAATATTTATTCATACTTTTTGAAATTTAATGTAAAATTCTCATTCTCTTAAGTAAATGACATTAATTTCGGGAAGACATTGCAAAAGCACCTTTTAACAAAAAATATTCCAAAAGCGACTTCAATATGTTAAAAGGTTTCCGTTGACAGAATTCTTCAATTTTATGATTTTATCTATCTGGGAAATTAATTCCGTTTGTTTGGTCTGTTAATCGATTTAATGTTGTGATTTTATTAGAAATATCAACAAAAATATGCGATTTATTCGATAAGTCAAAGCAAGTTGGGTGTTTATTTCACCATCAAAAAAATTTTAAATTTCTTCCAACGAAAGCATAATTGAAAAAAATTTCTTCATTTTTTTGGTATGTTATTTGATGACACATTATTTTATTTGATATATATCTATTAACATGTGAATGTAATTTTTGGTATGTATTGGACTATTGGATCATAATTGTGACGAAATAAAACGAAAAATTCAAATTTTAATAGTTTACCAATTTTCTCTAGACTCTAGAGCAGTGAAACAAGTGTCGATGAAGGAACGAGGCAGATCTGAAGCAAACAAATATCTTGACACTTAGGGAAAATACAGAGAAAGTCATCAACTTTACATAAAGCATTCACTCGAAGGGAATGGCACCATTTTACCAGTAACATAAAATACAAACAATGGAGATCATCATAGTACACAACTCCACATATGAGTGTTTTTATTTTGTCCGGGTTTCGATATACTCGTCCCATATCACAAGTCTACTACAAACAATCACCAGATTAATGAAGTCCAGGTGTCTGATCCTTCGAACTAAACCACCTCAGGCAAGCCATCTGCTGGAAGTAATATAGGTTTCCAGGTGCACTGGTGAGTTAAACTTGTCAACCATAAGAAGAAATAGTAATGACCGGGGAGTTAAAAACATCTGCGGTAAGGCAGTAGATTAAGGCCTGATTCTTGTTGAAACTTTAGGCCCTTAAGATCTAATGCAGTAGTGGGGTAGATAGACAGTGGCTAAAAGTGGTATTGACCCATCACAGATACTGAGTCACGTCTACAGTTGGAATCCTTGGTGTTTAGGGAAAGACTCGAGAACTGAGAGTCGAGATCTTTGCTAGTAGCACGTCCACGACTTGCTGATGGTTTTTGACTTTGTTGTTGTTGTTGCTGATACAACGCTCGTAGTCTTCCAATCTCCTTTTCCAACACCTCCTGTTCCACTGGATCATAGACAACTTATGAGTTATACAATCTCAAGTATGAGTTTGTAGTACTACTTTGCTACAAAAGTGAACTCTCTTATCCGAGTCAGCATATACGAAGTGTGAGATGGTTGCTTTGTATAGCCAACAAGTATTTTAAAACTTGTTGGTCAGTTTAGGAACTGTTCAATCTAGCTAATTCATACTTCAGACTAGAGTTTGAATCTAAAGAACCTAATAGAATCTTTTCCAGATAGATGCAAGAAACTTACATTGTTTGATAAGCTTCTCCTGAGCTATACTTTCTAGTCGCTGCTTAAGAGCTTTATTTTCCATACTCAGA